>JAUTBS010098274.1:0-12904 GCA_032361285.1 Aequorea victoria | reverse complement strand
GTTAAATAATTCAACTAAATTGGAATGTTAATAAGTTAACACTTAGTATAAAATTTTAATGAGTTAAAATTACTTCATATTTAAATCAAATAATTATGTAAATTATTCTAAGCGATTTAAGTATGTCGTTTTGGGCATTAATTTAATTAACTCACGTTAATTAAATAATTCAAATTACAAATAAGTAAATTAAAATCTTATATAATGGGTTAAGGGTCCGTTTGATTAATTAAATCAGTCATTAACCTACATATCTACTTCGGTTATTGTGTTGTGTTATTAGGATAACGCGTAGGTTGTACTACATTATGTTATTTCTGAGTTCGAACTCAAGGTGGGTAGTACTTGCTATTTATCTTTCAAATAAAACTTCCATACTTGAAATAATTTCTTTTAAATGGTATATCTTAACTTTTTATGTTTATTTCTTTGCAAAAATCATGGCATAAAATGTTTTGAACACTCACACAAGCACTGTATGATTTTCTTATATAAAATCATGAATTAAAAGAAAGAATATATGTCATCTGTTATTCATCTGCTTTTGAATGACTTAATTAAAGTTGAATAGTTTTCATAGAATTACCTTTGAATTATTTGTACACATACGTTGTTAATTAAAAGAAAGGGGTGTAATGAAATGATCATGTAAAACATCTATGACATGTGATTGAAAACTTTAATATTATGTTGGAAAGTCTATGAAATGAAAAATGACAAGAAAATGTGAAATATCATTATTTTTCAAAATTGAGTGATTGAATGAAGGATATTGTGAATAGTGTAATGAAAGCTATTATGAAAAATGTGTAAAAATAAACGTTACGAAATACAACAAATTGTGAAACGTATATGTATATGAAGATATATTATATGAAGTGTAAAAAGTTATGAATCTTTTTATTCTTAAAAATTTAATAAAAGTAATTCTTATAAGAAATATTTCTTATAAAAAGTATTTCCTTCTAAACATATTTTCTTACAAAATAGTTCACTTTATTTAAAAATGACTTTTTATAAAAATATTTCTTACTAAAAAATATTTCCTTATAAAAAGTATTTTCTTACTTAAAAATGTTCTCTTATAAAAGGATTTACCACTAAAAAACGTTTTCTTATAAAAAATATCTTTTACTAAAATATTTTTCTAATAAAATTAAAGGTCATCTTATTAATACATCATTTTATAAAATAAAAAGAAAGATATTAATAAAGAGTTTTTAACATCAAAATATTTTCTTATTGTATTTAAATGAAAAGAAGTTTGCTACTAAAAGGTTTCTATACGTTAAAGTATTAAAGAAGAGTTTTCTTACTAGAAATGTTTTCTTAATAAAAAGTAATTTCCTAAAGAAATCTGACAAGAAGAATTTTCACTAAATTGAGTTCCTTTATAAAATGTAAAAGGGGATTTTCATACCAAATGCTTCCTTAACAAGTAATAAAAAGTTACGTAATAAAAGTATGTCTATAAATGTTAACAAGAAAGAATTTATACTTTTTCTACAAAATCTTAAAAATAGAATTCTATTGAAATACTTGTTGTAAAACGTGGTTCATAAATAATAAAGAAAGAAAATTTTATCAATCGCTTTCTTGTAAAAATGTAATAAAAGACCAAGGGAGACTTTTGTGAAAAACGTACTATGAATGCTTGATTATTTATAAAACATTTTTCATAAATATTTTAAAAATAAAATATACATGTTTAAAAGATTTTGACAAAGATGTACAATATATTATTCTATTAAACTCATGGTATAATAGGTGTAAAAAGAAAAGAAAAAATGAAATGGTCTTCTTATAAAGAAAAGAGGAAAGGAAAGAAATATTTTTCTTATGTATATATGGTGCGATCATGAGATGGATATACTTGGGATATGAAAAAAGTTTAAAGAAAATTCCACCCCTATCCCTGGTGGTGACTTTGGCCAGCTAAGGAAAAGGACCGTATCCACCCGTGTTGACCTTAGTTGACTCAACTGTCAAGAAAAAGGACCGTATCCATCCGTGTTGACCTGACTCGAATCGTGTAGAGAAAAGACTCGGGCGCCATCCCGGGGTGACTCTATTTTCGATTTTGGATCCAAGGGTTAAGATACCCCGAGTATATATATTTGACATAGTTACTTGGTTGTACTCAGTTGATATCTGTTGTACGTTTATTCCCACTCTTGTTGAGCATGTCCCTATATCATATTGTTGACTCTATTGTTATATGACTTGAAGACATGTGATGTCCATTTTACAAAGGAGAAATGTGAATATTTTCAAAATGAAAATAAAATAGAAACGAAAAGATAAAATGATATTGTGATTACTCATTTTCTTTATTGCTGTACGATACCATGTTATTTTATTTATGCACTCTATTTTATCCCTGTTTTAAAATTGTATATTACTATCGTGAATCTATCACCAGTTTATACTGACGTTGTCCTTAACATTTTTTAGGAAGCCAGTGAGTTGAGTTTTAGCTGGTGGACTGCTGTGGAGGTATCCAGGCTCATGACCTCTAGGACATCATTCATTTCATTGCATTTATTATATTGCTTCTGCATTACTCTGGATTATTGTGACAGTATGACATTGGTTTATTGATGCTTTGGGACATCATGGTTGGTTTATGGGCTTTTGGACCCAGTTGCTAATAAATGAGATTTTATAATTAATTGAATGGAAATTGAATTTTATTAATTAAGCATTTAGTAGCTTGATAGTGTTAAGGCTTTCTTGGTTTGTTGGGCCACAGGCCCATGAACCATGGCCGGTCACCATTCCCTCATTGGACCGTGACATTAGGAACCGGAGTTCCAGAGTGAACCAGAGAGCGTGGCTCAAGGAGGAGCACTTGTTTTTGAGGTGTGTGTTATTCTTATCACTAGCATGGTATTATAAATATGTTAATGGTTAATTTTCTTATGCTTTCATGATGTATGATTTGAGAAAATGAATTATGATTTTCTTCTGAACGAAAGCTATGTTTGCCAACTCGTGTTTTATGAAATATTTTTGGAATAAGATTTTGAAATCTAAATGAACATTGGTATATATGGTAAATGGATACAATGTGTGTATAATAATAGCCTTGATATTACATGGTGTGTTCCATGTAATGGGTATATTTCATATATGACCCTGTATGGATATACGCCATGGTATATGTAAGGAATATATTGCACAACTAACCCCATGTGGATATATGTCATAGTATTATGACATATTGTTAGCTCTACTACTGAGCATTGTTAAGGTGGCTGGGAAATGATCCATAGCTCTGTCCTCTGAGTAGGTGAGACATTCACGGTAATAGTACTGTAGCAACTTCTGGTTAGAAGATTAATACAACCCTTAGCTATATGAGATGGTTTGATTGATAATAATGATTAAATCTCAGAATATCTTTTTTAAAGATAAGTGATGGTTGGGAAAACCCTATTCTATGAGGTGATTTGTAGAAAGATGGCAACTTGGAATCTTTTGTGATAAAATTTATGTTTTGCAAAAAGTTATTCCATTTTCAAAGTGATGAACTATTTTCTTCCATTGTGAGATTTATAATGCTATTGGTAGTGATTGGTGAGCACGTGAATTATGGCTCACCTCCACACAGATTGATATTTTTGGCAGGTTTTTTGCGTGTGATCCACTGTAGTCTTAGGCTTTTTGGGAAGGTTGTAGGGAAGTTAGGGTCGAAACCCTCTTTTTGTTTTCCCTCTTTGGCATATAATTAATATGATGATGTTGATGAGGCTGTTAAGTCCTATTTAATTATCGGTATGTTGGATGGGCCCATGTATGAAGTCCATTATGGAACATATAAATGAAGCAATGTGAAGCTTCGATTGGATGAATGTTGTTAAGAAGGGTAGGTTGTGTACCCTTCCTCAAGTTCTGTGACCGGTGCTCGGGGCATGGCTTGAAAGCGGCGTCGACGTCCTCATCGGAGCCTCGAACAAAATCTGCTGCTGAGATGTAGTCTCGGCACGTATGAAGAGGTCGGACTGAGGCATGCCCTCCCAGGGACTCTATACCACCAAAAAAGGAAAAGGGTTGATAAAAAATAAAAATGATAACATTAGAAAGGAAAGGAAATTGAAGTGTGCACTCACCTACCCAACCGTCATGGCATTGAGGGTTATCCTCACAACAAGAAGGGAACCAATGTCCCTCTGCTTCTTCATGTACTGCTGCATCCACCGTTGTCTGCAAGTTAAGGTCCACTCCACTCGAAGAGAGCAAAGAGGAGACAAAATTGGGAAGTACTCTAAGTACCACATCTACAAAGAATGATGTACAATCTAGAAGAGAAAAAGGGAAATGAAAAAAGAAGAGAAGCCAGGAAGTAATAAAGATACTTGCCTCCCACACGGTTGAAAAGATAAAAATGCACCCAGTTGAGCCACGTGACAGGATGTCCATGTTCCAATACAGGAATCTCAGGGTTTCTCCTCCCCAATCATACTCCCCAAGGGAGTTAATGTCGTACATGCACCGTGGTAAGCCCAAATAAACTATTGCAAGCCCAAATAAACTATCATATCTGAGTTTGCAAAAAGAGATGCACCCAGAAAATACAAGATGAAGTCCCTGATTAGGAAGGTCTCATACACCGCAGTCTCACAAGGAGCATGTGGAAAGCTAGCCCATAAGGAAATGTAGGGCACACGGTCGTCGTTACCATGCCTAAACTAATAACGTGGGCCAGTAGACTCTCTAGCTCCTCTGGAATCTCAAGAATACTAGTGTCATAGAGCAATGGCTAACATCTGACCCCAAACCCAATCACCATAGAGAAATCCAAGGGTGTGAGGGACATCTCCCCAAAAGGCATAGGGAATGTGTTAGTGGTATCCCACCACTGCTCGAATAAATCTCAAACCATAAAAGAACTTTGGTAAGTCTTCGAAACAACTGAGATAAAATTGCGAAAGCCTGCTCGGTCTATGGCCACCCAAACCCGAGGAGGAAGGTCAATATACCATGCAAAAATACTCTGATTAGACTCGTAGGCCTTCAGCCATCCATACTATGTCTGTTTCAAGAAAAAAATAGGGAAAAAGTATTTTTTTTCATTATTAGTGGCAATAAAGAATAAAAATAAATAGAAAATTAAAAAATAATAATGAATTCCAAGGCCACTCTTAGATCATGAATGAATGCAAAAAGATGGGAAAAGCATGAGGAGATTTGATATGGCGCATATTGTCGAGTGTAGGCACATAGCACACACAAGGATGCCCATGCCCCACCATGCCCATGTCTTGATACACAAAGAGTAGGCATTCTAGGAACATGACACTTACTTCATACATTTTGTCAAATGCCTAATGTGCATCTTTCAAAGGTCATTCAATCTAGATTCCTAGGCATGAATCATGGATCAAAAACAAAGAAAATCACAAGAGGATGATGATAAGATGATGATTAACAAGTTCAAACAAGAATCTATCAACAATCAAGCATGGATTTCAAAGAAATTTCAAGATTCAAGCCTAGACTTTATGTTCTACAAAATGAAAACAATGGTGGGGGATGGGGAAGAATACTCACCAAGCTCGCATATACTCGGCTAGAAATGTGGTCCTGAGCGTTCTGCAATAGAAAATCATTCGCAAGTCCACCGGAGTACACAAAGGTGTGAGGACTTTGGATGAATTGGTGAGAATAGCTTTCATGGAGTTCATCTCTTTCTATAGTGGATGAAGAAAATGAAGATGAAAACAAAGGGGAAATGATTAGGATTCAATAAGAGTTTTCTAACTCAAGTATTTAAAGTTCCAACCAAGAAAATCAAGAATCTCAAGTTTCTATAGAGAGAATGAGCAAAGGAGAGCAACAGGGGGCATGCCAACAATAAGGTTTTTTCTCCCCATAAAAAGGACCTAAGGGGTGCCCCAATGGCCAGACCGGCCTCTGGTCTTGGCCCAGTCCATTTTTCCTTGGCCCCAGCACGAACGTGTTGGGCCCGGTGCAAGTTGTTTTGATGCAAACTTGTGATTAGGATGAGTTTTCAAGTGAACCATTAAGACCTAATTTTGAGTACTAATCATGTCAATTTTGAAAAAAATATGCACAAAATAAGTGACATCAATGGCTTACTGACCATTTGAAGAAGGAATCTAGAGAAATGGGCTGAAAATGAGCCCTTGTCAAAGCTTTCAAGAGAAAGGAGACCCCTAAACGACTAAGGTCGAGTTACGGTATCATGGATGTCATTACACCCTGCCCCGAACTAAAGCTTTCAAGTTGGAAGAAATTTCAAATGACTAAGGTCAAGTTAAGTACTAGGCATCAAGGACAGAGTCCTACCTTGCCTTGAAACAAAAAGCCATCAAAAAGAAAGAAATTTCAAACAACTAAGGTCGAGTTACGCACCAAACATAAGGTATGAAAACCTGTCTTGCCTTGAACCATAGCTTCCAAGATGGAAGAAATTCTAAACATTTGAGACTAAGCTACACATTAGGCATCGAGGATAAAGTCCTACCCTACCTTGAATCAAAGTGGAAGAAATAATGAATGACTGAGATCGAGCTACATACCAGGCATCGATAACGAAGTCTTACTCTTCCCGGAATCAAAATATTCAATGACTGAGGTCGAGTTATATACATGGCATTGTGGATGAAGTCCCACTCTGCCCGGAATCAATGCTTTCAAATGATGGATAGAAGTTCCAAGTGACTAAGGTTGTGTGCTCTTACGAAGTCTTTTAAACCCAGAATGTGTGAACGTGAAAAGTACGCAGTCTCATTCTGGCGCGAATGAGGTCGGGCTTCCATTGAATTCTAACAATGATGTTGTTCAAACTCAGAATGTGGTTGGTACGCCACTGCATTACAGAAACGACTGAGGTCGTTGCTTGCAAAGTCTTTCAAACCCAAAAATGTGTGAACGTGGAAAGTATGAAATCACATTTTGGCGTGAATGAGGTCTGGCTTCCATAAGCTTTTCAAAATAAAGTCTTTCAAACCCAGAATATGATGAAAGTGGTTGGTACACAATCATATTCTGGTATGACTAAGGTTGGGCTTCTAGTGGATTTTCAAAACCAGAGTGTGCAGAACATGATGGATGCGACACCACATTACCAGAGCGACTGTGGTGGTATAACAAGACTTAAATGGTAGTAGAACTGATAACACATGAATGGTGGTAGAACCACTAAAGTCTAAAGACTTTAAATGATAGTAGAACAACTACGTGTTCGAATGGTGGTAGAACCACTAGTCTTTGTCATGCTCTAAAGACGAAATGTGCAGAATGTGATTGGTGGGCATCCACATTAACGGAGTGACTGCGGTTATATGAAAAGACATGAATGGCAGTAGAACTGCTAACACGTGAATGGTGGTAGAATCACTAAAATCTGAGAACTTTGAATGGTAGTAGAACTGCTATATGTTCGAATGGTGGTAGAACCACTACTCTTTGTCATGTGTTAGAGGTTCTCCAAAGCCAAAATGTGTAGAACATGATGGGTGCGCCACCACATCACTGAAGCAACTACGATCGTATAACAAGACTTGAATGGCAGTGAAACTATTAACATGTTGAATAATGGTAAAACCACTAAAGTCTGAGGACTTTTAAATGGAAGTAGAACCACTAGTCTATGTCATGTTCTAGAGGATTTCCAATATGGAATGTGCGGAATGTGGTGGGTGTGTCACCACATTAGTAGAGCGTTTGAGGTTGTGTAATCGGATTTGAATGGTAGTGAAACTGCTAACACGTTGAATAGTGGTAGCACCACTAAAGTCTTAGGACTTTTGAATGGCAGTAGAACTGCTACATGTTTAAATGGTGGTAGAACCACTAGTCCTTATCATTAAGATTCTTTGAAAGCAATCCTAAAGATACCTGAATGCGATAGAGATCTTACCCCTTCAATGTTTTCTCTTTTAACGTGGCCTTAAAGAGACCTGGGCACGGTTGAAATCTCTGCCTTGTGATCCTAAAGATACCTGGACACAGCAAAGTGTTGATTTCATTAATGATTTATACCTTGAAAGCAATCCTAAAGAGGCCTAGAGGCAATAAAGGACTCTCCACCCCCGTGATATTCATTGAGTTTTAGGTCTGTGCCCTAAAGATACCTGGGCCTTTCCTTAAGTTTTCATTGATGCTTTGATAATTTAGTATTTGAAGCAAACCTAAAGATACATGAGTGCGACAAAGACCTTTTCATTGATTTCATTGATGAGATTTTTTTTCTAGCCCATGCATTATGCCTTGTCAAAATGCTTTGTCTTTAGCTTTGACATTCACTCTTATGCACGCTTGGGGCTCCATGAGCTCTGTAAAAAAGTACACCTATAGACATCCCATTTTGACTGGGTATAATACATCAAACCTCCAGTTAGTCTTTTCCAATGATGATAGTGTTCCCAAGGATGAGGAGAGCTTCCAACAAGAATGAATCGGCACAAGAGTCGCTCAAAGCTAAGTTTTCATCTAAACCCTGCTCCATTTCCAACTGTTTTCAACACAATTCTTCTAGAAGTCATCCACTAGCCTGTCAAACCTTGTTTTCAACTAAAATAACTTCAAAACCTATGTTTTAAACTCTTTACTGTAAGTTTTGAGAGTTTGGATTGACCTTTGCTTTTCGATCTGGACCGTTCTCCATTTTGGATGGTTTTTGACACACTTTCTTCAGAATCCATCCACCAATCCTTTGGACTTTGTTTTCAGAAAAATTAAAAACATACATTTTAAGCCCTTTATTTTAAGATTCTAAAGTTTCGATGAGCCTTCTTTACGTTTCGAGAGGCTGCTAGCCTCCGTTTCGATCATTTTTCAACTAAACTTCTTCAAAAGTCATTCTAATCCTCTATTGAATCTTTTTTTTGTCACAATAAACTTTAAAATATGAGTTTAAAATAATTCATTTCATGTTTCAAAGGTTGGGCGATCCTTCTTTGCTTCTCGAAAGTCCAAACCCCATCAAAAGACCGAAATGACCCCTGAAAATCCCTCATGGTCGGACCCACACTCGGGGCTCAATCCATGAGGGTTGGACCGGCCTAGAGGGAGGTCCATAACCCATGGTCGAGCCATCCATTAGGGAGAGAGGGAGCCAGCACATCCGGACTGACCCTCTAGACTGAGTCCTTGGACGATTCAACTACTTCTCAACCTGAGGCTCTGTCTAATTGGCCAGGCCATGTCACCAACCCCTATCCATTCATTTTTAGCCAAATTATAGCTTCCAAAAGCTTTATAAATCTAGTAATTCACCTCACCAAAAATAAAGAGGCGAAAAAAAAAAAGAGAATAGAGAATTGGAATTCGACTCGAGTCAGAACACTTCGACTCAGAGGAATTCGATTTAGGAGAGGAGGGCAGAGAGATTCAATTCGTTACATCTTCCTTTAGAGTTTCATTCATATCTAATATTTTTATTTCAATATAATTCCTTGTATACTTAAGCATCTAAAGTGCCGATAAGTTCGAGAAAGAAGCATTTGAGTTCGACTCAAAGATCAGACACCTGAGGGCCTGTCGGACTAATCGGCAATCTACGGGTCGAGGTAAGTACCTTCTCCTTTTTATTTATCAATTTTATGAGTTCGTTACCATGCTTTAGTATTAATATTACAGATCTATAGTTTAGTATGTAAGCGTGCATAATCGTCATGTAATCATTAGATGGACGTCGATTTTCGACGATGGACCCTTGTGGGTCTAGGTTCGGACCGCATAATCATTTTTTAAAAACATCTTTTTCAAAATACTTGAGACCTAACTTTAGTTTTTAATTTCTTTTTGAGTCTATTTAAGTTACTTGTAATATTTCATGTAAACCATTTCCATGTTCCACATAAAAACTCTGTGTTCGTAAGTCTATTTTGGACACAATCGATTTTCAATCAAAATTTATATTTTGCTGTTGTAAAAGCACATTTGTCATGTTTATTACATGATCTAAAATAATGTTCTAAAAAAATCGCACACGAATCAGGCACGTCCAAACCATTTTAATCACTGTTTGATTCATTTCCACGAGGCTTCTGTGAAGAACGTTAGTTTTCAACGCAAGGCCCTTGTGGGCCTCATCTTCATGTTTTCATAACCTCAAACCTACTTTTATAATATCTATTGGCCTTAGGATAATACTCCAAACTCTTTCATAAAATTTAACTAGTTTTCAAAATTTGGCCCGTTGAGGACCGTTTTGAGGTCTCCAGGTCCGAAAATCACTTTTTTGACATTATATGTCGAAAGTGCATATTTCTTCAAGAGATTTTCAAAAATATTATCCAAAAGACTTTTTCATGCTAGAATGTCAGTACCATGTTTTGTTATACATAAATGTCATATTAGAATCCATGCTAGGATTTATCGCTTCTCGAACCTAATATCATGTGAGTTAGTGCACAAGAACATAGTGCCATGTGGTTAGGTCCCCTTTTTAATGTAGAATACTAAAATGAACTCGCACATGAGCACCACCATGGTTGAACTCTCTAGATTAGATAAATGTTTGACATGTTTGTTATTCGGTAGTTAGAAAAAATAGGAGCTCAAGGATTGTAGCCAGTTATCCCGAAGGTAATAAATGGTTATGAATCTCTAGGATCCTATTCCTAGATAGTGTGCTTATTTTACACACTTTTGCATGCTTGAGACAAAAGTATGACCACGATCACTTTTGATCATTCTGAAATGATTTTACACGTGATCCTACCTAGTCATGTTATTTAGCATTCATGTATTAGTTAAGTATATGAACTTAACAAGAACCAATAGTGATGCATAAAGGCTAACCATGAGGTTAGGCTGAGTGGGTTCCTAACACCTTCCCACTTGGTACCTTAGCCCCCAAACTCAATCTGTGGTGATGAAAGGAGTAAGCCCAATCCACAAAAATCACACATAAGTTCTTGGACCTTAAAACCAAGTGGCGACTTCAATTTGTATCAAACCTTCATTTTGAGGTTATCATGACCACAATTGAATTGGCGTGTGTCGTATAATCGAGAATCGATCGTTTGTCTATGAATGTCATGATTTGACAAGCAATAACGCATTCATCTCGACAGCCAGAAGGGCTTCCCCGATAGGGACTAACCTCTTCCTCTGCGAAAATGGGGTACCTACTCTGGGGTATCATGTTTGACTAGATTTTTGATAACATGGTTTTGAAGAAAAACTGCTAAGACCTTTTGAAATGGCATGTTTTTTATTTTTTCTAGAATAGAACTCTCCTAGGGAAGTGAAGTGTAATGACATTCTTGCAAGGAAAATTATCCCAGTCCAATGGGGTATGATGACATGATTTAACTAGAGAGATCTCCAATTTTAGGGTGAAAAGCTTTCTTTCAAGAAATAAGATCTTTTTTTGATAAACTACCCCTGTTTCGAATAGAGTGATGAAAAATGCCCTGGTCCAGGTGAAGCTTTCTTTTGAAAGGAGACTTTGATAGGATGTTTGAAATAGAAATATCCTAGTTTGAATGGAGGGGGTAAAAACTCCCCCAATCTAGGCATGAACGTTTCTTCAAAACGATGTTTGGACTAGATTTGAATGGAAATATCCCAATTTAGCTGGGGTGATAGAAAATTGCCCCAGTTCGGGAATGATTTTATATGAGGGTGAGAAAATTCTATATTTGGACATAAAATGTTAGCTTTTGAAAAGACAAATACGGATGAATCTTATAGGAACCCTATTCGTCTCCTTCTAAGAGAAATGCATGAATGACAGTTTACATTGATAACCTTCCATGCGTGTTCTTATAAAAGTGTGTATGCGAGCGCGTCTTTCAAATCAAGTTTTATATGCATCATGAGGTTTATGTTGTTTTAGGTTTATGTCTCCCAGCTCTATAAAACTCTAATTTTTGAGAGATTGTCAAACAGTTCGTTAACTGAGTAGGGGCTATTGGCTGATAACATACCACAAGTGCCAAGTAGCTTTACTCATTGGTAATGGACTTATGCCTCCCTAGAGGTTAAAATAAAAATACTAATAAAGTGCACTTGTGTGCAATTTGAAAGGATATCGCATGCTTTGAAAAGTATTAAATGTCAGTACAATTATTGAACACAAAGCAGAAAATTGAAACACACAAGCGTGCTAATTGTGGACTTTTTGCAATTTTTCTTAAAACGCCATACAAAATAGAGGGAATGTTGCTTCATTTTAAAAACATTTTGAAATCTTTTGGAAAAAAAGTCACAACTTCATGGAATGTAACACATAGGCATGGTATGAGAAATATTTGAATTTTAAAGCTTTTGAAAAAACTTCTACTATAAGATAAGCATGACATCAAATGATTTTGAATTTGAATACAGGTATTTGAAAACTCTTGAACATTTATCAGTCTAAACTTTTGAAAACATTTGAATATGAGCAAGGTATGCATCACATATACATTTGAGAAGGCATATTTTTTATGACATTTTATAATTACAAAGAACGTCAAGCAGCCGTAACTCTCTAACGTCCCTAACAGAGTCGCCAGCTGTCGTGTTATGAAGGAGCGTGGATCCGTTTGTTCTTTTGTTTGGCATTGAAAAAGATAATGTCATTTTCAGAAGAGATGGAACGAGTATTCCCTTTGAGGGAATACCCTCACTTTGCAAAGCAATTAACAAAATTATCCAATCCTTTTGACTTTATATGATGACTTGACATTGAAAACTTTCTTTTGGATTATGCATTATTTTTGAAAATACAGAGTTGCCATTGTGAGCAAGCCAAAAAAGAGCGGATCAAAACCCGAGGCCCATCTTCTTTTTCTTATCAAAATTAGGACATCAGGACACGGTTGCTGTGGGCTAACTGTGACGCCTCACTTTTCACGACACGGCCATTATGCACTGAACATCAAATGAAGATGTAGGATTATTTTAAATGGTTAAAAAGGGATTCTAACCCTAGAATATA
>JAUTBS010098163.1:0-12905 GCA_032361285.1 Aequorea victoria | reverse complement strand
AAGCATATGGAAACTAAATTAATGAATTCAAACATTTTGTTAGATATCTTGGAGCCCAAGATTTGGTTGGAACTCAATCAAACTAGAAGAACAAGTGTATAATGGGGAATTAAGTTGGAACTACATGAGGGGCAAAATAGATATTTCACATCCAAACTTTACCTATAAATAGAAGGCTTCTCCCATGTACTTAGAAGCATATTTTCAAACCACTCCCACCCTCATAAGAGAGCTCGGCACAGAGAGAAAGAAGAGAGGAAGAAAATAAAAAGAAGGAAGGAAGAAGAAGAAGAAGAAGAAGGAAAGAAGAATGAAGAAATGAAGAAATGAAGAAATGAAGAAGGAAGAAAGAAGAAAGAAGAAAGAAAGAGCTTGAATCTTGAAGTTTCTAACCTTCAACCAAAAGATTATCAAATAAGAAAATCTTAAGACTTTTTTTCAAAATTTTTAAAATCATCTCACACCTCTTACCCCTTTTCAAATAAAAAACAAGATAAGAACATAGAAAAACATAGGAGAAGGATCTTAAATCTAAGAAAGAGGAACTTTCTTGATTCAAGATCATGATGGAAAAATAAATAGAGACTTATATAGAAGTTAATAAAGTTTTCTAAGATAATATATAAAGTGATTTTAATATGGTTAAAAATAATTCTTACATGGGTAAGAGGATAGAAAAGAAAAGAGAAGAAGGAGACCTCTTGAGAATGGCTTAAACAGTGAACTTCTAGCCCCATCTCATATTTTTTGTGTTATCCAAACAAGTCCTAACTAAAAATATATTTAACACAAAGTCAGTTTAGCATGTCATTAACATGTATGATTTTTGGTTGGACCCAAAAATATGGTTTAGAATCTCTATGCCATTTGTGAACATTCTGCGTCGAAATTGCAGAATAATAGCCCACTTTGAAAAAATTTAATTAATTTTAGAAAAATCCCCTATAGAAAAATCATATATGGGAAGAAAGGTATATGGGTCTCGTTTTACCCCCAAATGATAAACTTTACTTTTATCGGATGAATTGTGAGAAAAATAAATTCTACTAAACATAGACGTTTTTGGACAGATTATGCCTCATGAATTTTTAGAGCCCTTTATATTGGGATATGTTTCTTGGGTTCTTCATGAAATATATACCTAACATAATATTCTACCCATTTTAATATTTTCATAATATTTAGAGAAGGTGTATTATTTTAAAATGAATTGTTAACGGGCATGACAAAATCTAGAAATTAAGAAAAATATAGTTTAAGAGAATTTTAAGCAAATCTAAGTACCTAAACACAAGTTAAGAATTTTGGGGACCATGAGGGTACCAAGAATAATTAAAAAAGATATACTTAAGAAGAAAAATATCTCACTTGCATACCCACACAAGTATGCATTTGTCACCTTAATTCACATAGTAAAGTTCCTATCATATCTATGTGTTAGGAACCGGAGGTCTAAAGGTGAACCGAAGGGCGTGGCTCAAGGAGCATCACTGGTTCTTAAGGTGGGTTTTCTTATCATTAGCTTGGTATTATAAATGTGTGAATGATTAAATTCTTTATACTTTTATGATATACGATTTTGAGAAAATGATGGTTGTTTTACTTGTGAAAAAAAGTTATGTTTGCGAACTCGTATTTTATGAATTATTTTATGAGCATATGTTTTGAAATATTTTGGAAGTTGGTTATTTTATAAAAGAACATAATACGATTACTATGATAACCTTGATATTATATGGTGAGTGTCATGTGGTACGTATATCGCACACCCGATAAAGTGAGGGTATACATCACGGTATAATATAAGGATTATATCACACACTTGATAATGCGTGAATATATGTCATAATATAATGATATATGATATGTTAGCTCTAACAATGAGCTTTGTTAAGTGGCCCGGCGAATACTCCTTAGCACTGTCCACTGAGTAAGCGGGATATTCACGGACTCAATACTGCAACAACTCCTGGTTGATAGGTTAATACAACCCTTGGCTATATGAAATGGTTTGATGGATGAAAATAATAAAATCATGGAATATCTCTTTTAAAGATATATGATGTTTGAAAAATCTTCTCTTATGAGGTGATTTGTGGAAAGATAAAACTTGGAATCATTTGCAATAAAAGTTATGTTTTGCGAAAAATTACCTTGCTTTCAAGTATTGAACTATTTTGATTTCCATTGTGCAACTTATAATGCTATTGCTAGTGATTGGTGAGCACGTGGATTATAACTCACCCTCACACAGATTGTTATTTTGGCAGATTTTGGCATTTGGGTCAGTCCAGTTTTGATCCACTGTGGTCTTAGGCCTTTTGAGAAGGTTTTGGAAAGATAGGGTCTGAAACCCTTTTTATTTTTTTGTTTGACTTGTAATTAATGGAACGATGTTGGTGAGGCTGTAAGTCCTCCTGCGTAATATTTGTAAACGCTATGGTGGACTCATGTGTGAAGTCTTGACGAAACGTATGAATAAAGCAATGTTATGCTCAGATGGTATGGATGTTGTTAAGAATGTTGGGTTGTGTACCATTCCTCACGTCCCATGCTCGGGGCGGGGCTCGACAGTTTTGTTAAAATAATTTTTGAAGTCCTTTGTCGTCAGGATAATGTCAAAATTCTTTTTCCAATCGTTAAAATTTGTTCCAGTTAATTTGTTTTGCTTTAATATCGAAGCGAGAGGATTGAATGAGTTCCCATTATATCTGAAAAAAGAATATTACATTCAATTAACTTTTGTAGAAAAACTCGATTGAATTAATTTTAAAATGACTTCTCTCGTCCATCAATTAAAAATAAATTATAGCAGTTAGTCTAATTTTCTTAGAATTCAATTTCTCGTTGATAGCTTATCCTATTCACTTTAAATTAGACAGATTGTATATTTTAACTTTGTTATCTGAATAGTTTAGGAAATTTTTATTCAACAAAATTAAATAACCAGCACCTTCGGTCATATAAATAATAATAGTGACTCCGGTGGAAAAGATATACTAACATCTACAAATCTTGATTGACAAATTTAATTTATTTGATATACTATCGGATTAAATTAATAATCCGCTGATCAGGTTTACTGGTAACAACAAAACTTATGAATTTATCAAGGTGGTATTACAATTCAAAATTATTCTAGACACGGATTACTCCAAAATATAACACTGATCATATTCTAATATTTATTATCCAAACTACACGATCTATTGAAACAATGAGATTGAATCTCGCTCGTAAGTAATTCAAAGTAATAAAATATTAAAACACGTTAGCATTCAATATTTCTCGAGATTAAAAATTTATAAGCTCTCGAACAAACCGTGAAATTGTATAAGTTCAATCATGTCAGTATATGGACTTTAATTTCACATTTGGTCCTGTTGAATACATTCCTGTTTTACCGAACACAATCTCTTTTAAATTTTTGAAAAAATTCTTGTAATTAAGATAAACCACTGAGATTGTGCTCGCAGTTATACCGATAGGATGTCAACCCCAATCTAGATTATGAATTAATATAATTATCTAAGAACTGGACTTTTCATATTCTGCAAGTAAGTCAGACTTTACTTACCAAAATTACTACTGTGTATAATTATCGACATTCTGCATATTAATTATAAATAATTAATAATATATTTTTCATAAACACATATATAAATGGGCTGAGATAATCCAATATATTATTAAAAAAATAAGAAAAAATGTCTGACACTAATTTATATAAAAATCTACAGCAGAAAAGAGATCTCTTAGGTCCTCTTAATCCCATAAAATCTGTCTTAGGATCAAGGAGGAGGATCCCACCATAAAGGGTATGGTCAGTCAACTCGACAATACTGACGTTCGTTGTTCTTGCAGTAACAGGTTCAGTCGAACCGAGTCAAGTACAACCGAACTTACTCCAAATTGTTCGATCATCTCGTTTTATCCAGAATAGTGGTGATTTATTTGACTATATATTTTTTACCTACACGATTTGGCATCGTCTGTGCAAAACAAAGTGCTTTGAGGATATATTCAGAGATGAGCTAGTCGACATTGAGATCTCAATACACAGAGTAAGGAACAAGAATCCCCTCTCGCTCTACTCCCCCTCAGGGCATAGACCCACTTGTGAATCAATTGGAGGATCCAAACCGAAGGCAATTGCGTTATGAGGTGTCGAATGATGGGAGAAGATTGAACTTCTCCCTGAAAAAGAGCACATGGAGTCAAGACCCAGAATGGAGGGTCATCTCCAGAGAAGGGAGCGCATCATTAATGGCCTCGGGGAGCGTATGAACGAACGAGATCGTGAGATATTTGAGTTTCGACAAAAGATAGAGATCCTTGACCTACTCTCAGCCCATAGCCGAACTAAGAATCAGGGGAATCCAAAGACCTGAAAAAGATTCATCAAGTTTGAAGAAGGGATGGAGTCCTACCACCGAGTAGACACCCAGAAAACAAGGATTGAAGCCCAAGATGTCCAAAAAAAAGTTGAGAACTCCAAGCGAGAGCCAAGGCGCTCAAAGTTCAGCGCTCACTCCAAACACACTGAAATCAGAAGAACTCAATGAGACCTGACATCGTAGTTTGAGAAGAAGTTGGACGATCGCCTCCAACAAGTAGGGGCAAGAATGACACACAACGCAGCAGGAAAGGCTTTGAAGCAAATCTCAATATCACTGCTCACCGGCGTAATTAAGAACTCTGGCTATCACCACTCAAACCCATAGAAAAAGGTTCATGATCGGCCAATGAATATAATTCACCCAAGGCCATTTTTTATAAAATAATTTAATATAAAGGTTCTTATACATTTTCATAAAATAATTTCATTTGTTTGTTTTATGAAAAGGGATTAACAAAGTAGTTTGAATACAAGTTTTTCCTAATTAATTAAGAGACATACAAATTTCAATTCAATATTTGAAAAATTGTTATTACAGCGGAAGGCTTTAAGTAAAGTAAAGAGATCTGTAAATAACTCTTGGAGCAACTAAAAAGATAAAAGGAAAGAGATATAATTATACAGATCGACTTTGTAGCAATGACCCAAATCCCGAACCGAATAAGAGAATATATACAATCTTATGATGAAAGCTAACTAGAACAAAAACACTAAATCTAAACTATACAAGAAAACTTCATTGAATCTTAGTTACCTATTAAGAACTAGATGATGTACAACAACATAAGCATATACAGCTAGTATGAGAATACATATGAAAGTAAAAGCACTTTATTTAAAAAGGAGTATTTTCCTTTCAAAACTCTTTTTTACCCATTTTGATTTCTAATATTCTTTAAACAATTTAAATATTTAAATAAGGACAGAAAATAAATATTTAATCATGTAAATCATTTTGAAGTATGTCATAGTTCTCGACATTGGTCAGCTACATGGAGCTACCCTATAATAAAAATATACATGATATCATCTGTTACCACTTGACATGTAGCCCCCAGAATTAGTTTTACTCCCCGATCAGGATTCTCGATATTATTTTTACTCCTTCGGTCGGGATCCCAGGTATATTTTTACTTCCCCGATCAGGATAATTCGGTATTATTTGTACTCCCAGTCGAGATTTTTTGATATTATTTCTACTCCCCCGGTTAGGGATTCCCGATATTATTTTTACTCCCTCGATCTGGATCCACCATATTAATATGACTATACATTCTCAAACTTCAATAAATAGTTCGTAAAACATGCTTTCACAGTAAAATAGTTCATAAATATACTTTCACAACAATTCAAACATTTATTTGAAAAAAAATTTAAACAGTAAAGTGAGGTTCATCTATAATTGACATTATGGGTGAAAAAAATAAAAAGGTCTTGTCGTGGATCTCGCTGAGGTCGTGTTAAAGGGCATAACATACGTATCCTTATAACTCTACCACATAAAGTCATTTGAAACTTAAAACGTGCCTAAAGTTTAGGTTTAGGGGGTCTTTGGTAACATCAGGGCAACATAATTATTTTATCTCATTTTCTCAAAATTTGTGTTTTAACATTCTTTAGGGTTTTGGATGTCCTGAGTTCAAATAAGAAGTTAAAATTATCGTTTGAAACTTTCTTGACGCTCGTTGATAGAAATTATTAAAGATTTGACACTACTCAAAATGAGTGGTTATAAGATTATCTTTTGAGTTTTTGAGTGTCCATGGGAACTAACCAAAGTTATCCAAAAGTCACTTTGGTAAAATTTTTAGAATTTTATTTAATCTTTGAACCAATTAATCTCTTAGGTGTGATCATAATTAAATTGGGGTTTTTTCTTGAAAGTTACAGAACTTCCTATGGTATTTCTACTGAAATAAGAATCAGGTCATTTGTAGTTTTGTAAAGGTCATGGTGAAGGTTCAAAGTAGGTTATTCAAGACTTAATTTTCTAAATTCTGGGCTGATTTGAGGTGCTCTGTTTAGCTTGATTTTTACTTAGGTTCTACGCTTCGTTTGAAAAAACTCAAAATATCAAAGTTGTAGCCTACATCTCCATATTTCCATCCATATAAGAAACACACAAATCTGAGATGTTTGTAAAAATATATGAGCTCCCAAAGTTGGTTGGTTCAATTGATTTTACAGTTTCAAGTTTTGAGTGCTAATATTCAGCTCAAATTTTGGTCAGGTTTGGAACTTCTTTTGGAGAAACTTAAAACACAAAATTGTAGATTGACACATTCTCTTTCCAAAGGTTCAAGAATATCCAGAAAATAAGTTTTGTGCAACAAGATATGACCTTGGAACTAGGGCTGGTGCAAAGTGCCAAAACTAAAATTTTCAATTTATCTTAAATTTTGTCAAAATTTGGTTAAAAAATTGAGGGTCTTACACATTGAATTAGAAATAGTGCCAAACATGACAGTTGTCATTTAACATGTGGGCTTTCCATAAAAACAAGAATTAATATATTTGGAGCACTATGGTGGCCGTGGTGGTAGTTTAAAGTCACAGTTTTGGTCATGTAAACCCATAAATTTTGGGTTTATGATTTCATGGTGCCTATTTTGCATCCATGCTTCTCCTTGTATACTCAACCAATTTAAGTGATTTTTCGTTCATTGAAAAAAGAAAATATCAAAGGACACTTTTTAGGTCATGTGAGGAATCCTCTCGAAAAATATGCCTCTCCTCTTTTTAATAAACAAAATTGGTTTTAAAATACTCTTAGTTTTAAAGTTTTTTAAAAGAAAAGTAGGATTTTGTTTTTTTGAAAAGAGAACCCCCGAAATACGTCCGTGTTAAAGGCCGCACAATTAGAGTCACCACCTAATTTTTAATGATAAACTAAGAAAATAGAAAGTTCAAGGTACTAGTCCGTCATCACCAAAGATAATAGTTCGGGAGCTAGGGTATGAGAAAGGAAGGTGTTAGGCATCCCTCTCGCCCGATCAAAAGATCGGCCTCTACTCAACCAATTCTTTAGCTATTGACTTAAGTTTTTCAAAAGTAACATATACAGAATGGAGGTTGAAGGGAGATCAAGTAAAAACAAACAATGAAATAAAACTTAACCTAAAATTAAAGATTTTCTATGCATACTTGCATTTAATTGCATGTTAAAAGGGGAGATGGAAACATATCAATATGCGAAAGTGAACACAGAGGCATGTTGTTAATGCAAAAAAATGTGCAAAAACCTATTGGAGAGCCATTATTTTTTAGAGAGGTGGCGTACGCCACCTTATAACCTGGCGTATGCCACTTGAGATGGCGCACGCCATTTTTGGTCTCATTGAAAATGTCGCGCGCCACTATGGCGGAGTGAGCTCGATACTTTGAGTATCAAAAGGGACTACTATTTTGAGAAAAATAGTGTGTTTATGTGCAAAAGTATCTTATACTTAGAAGAAAATGATGAAATATGACATCTCATATAGTATTTTTAGCACATAGTCTAAAACCTATATTTCATGCATCTTTACTTTAGACAAACGTTTATAGAGAAGCTAAAAAGTTATATGGCATACTTTCCTAAGAGAAAAAGAAAAGATGCTTGGACCAAAAATGAAAATAAAGTCGGGGAGAATGAGGCCAACGACCACTTTCTCCCATTTACTGATAAAAACTAAAGAAAAGACGATGACTTACCTGAAATCCCAATCGAATAAATAGTTTCGGGTGGAGACGTGACTGCTATCCGATAGTTTCCTCAAGTGTAGCACATCTTATCTTGGGAAATTCTCCATACAGCCTCGAGTCTTCAAAATTTGGCTGGTGTAGGGGAATTCGGATAGTGTATAGGTGCTATTGTGCTAATTTGACTTTAATTCATTGATATTTTCTTTAAATATGCATTCATTACTTTGGAACCAACCCTCAAACGATTGGGGTAGGAGTCTTATTTATAGAGGCTTGGGCGAGAAAGCTGACCAATGGCAGAAGCTTCCTCTCAAGGTGGCGCGCGACATCTTGGACATAGAACGCATTAGGGTATATGTGGCATGCGTTGGGTTGAACCAACGTGCACCCGCTTCAAGTAGTTTATCACAAAAGTAGCATGCGCCACTTTGAGGTGGCGTAAGCCTGATTTATAAAAGGGTAGCGTGCGCCACTTGAAGGTGGCGCGCGCCAAGGGTATTTTTAGTATTTTGGTATTTTTGGGGCGTATTAGGGTATTTTGGGATATATAGGGGTATTTCTTGGACTCTCAGGCATGTACGAGATTTCCTTCAATGTGATTTATGCATATAGTCATCATCGAAAATAAACCGAATAAGCCTAATGCGTTGGTTAGTCAAAATTGGAGTGTCTATAATTGTCCATCTTTAACAGAACTCTCACTGCAATGTGTGTGGTGAGTGAATATCAAAACTCCATAGACAGTCCTTTTTGATTAAGCCATTCTTAGGCCGGGAGAACAAAACAAAACATGCAAAATATGATCGTACTTGACTTACATCAAGTTGCCTACATATCCTATTTAAATGATCAAACCAACGTAGTTCTTGGAACAATGAAAACGATGCAAAGACGAAAAAGGTTAAAAAATTTAGTGGTTACCCAACAACACTATGCAAAAAACCAATTTTAAGGTCATGGGGACCGAAAATAAAACCAAGTCAGTTTAAGGTCGTGAAGGACCACCTATTTATTCTGTTTAAGGTCACGTGGGACCAAGTTTTATTATTTCTTTTAAGGTCGCACAAGGCCAATTTACTCAGTTTTAGGCCATGAGATGGACCCAATTACCCAGTTTAGGTTATGAGATGGACCGATTTGGTCAATTTAAGGTCCCGATCGAACTAAAAGGGTAATGATTAGCTTTAGGGTCATGATGAAAAATACTAGTAGTTCTACCACTATTTAAACACGTAGCAGTTCTAGTGGCATTCAAAAGTCCTCAGACTTTAGTGGTTCTACCACTATTCAACGTGTTAGCAGTTTTACTGCCATTCAAGTCCCGTTATACAACCTTAATCGCTTCGTTCAGTCTTTTTTTAGGTCCTTCAGTTTAAAGTCATGAACATATTGATTTACTCAGTTTTAGGTCGTGAGATGGACCACTTTTAGAGATTTCAAACACTAGAATGAGATTCAACGCGCATATTGAAAGCCAAGAATATAATTTTTGATGGTTGGTGATGATTTAAACATTTCTTTTATCGAAGACGGACTCTAAATTTTGGAATTTGGTATTTTTGAAACTCATAAATCAGAAAATGGGAGACAGACATATGGCTCGTGCTAGGTGATGCTTGTCCTACCTGGCATCCACTTGGAGGAAAGTTGCGCATAGTACCTGGTGCTTGGTCTTCTTGGCGTCCAATAGGAGGGAAATAACGCGCAACATGTGATGATTGGTCTGACATGATGTGCATTTTGGGAAGTGGCGCGCGGTACCTTGAAATAACGCGCGCCATGTTACAGGTGGGAACTAAAGAGTCACATAGTTTTGGTTAAGTTCGCGATGATTTCAGACGACCGCTTCACTATTTTCTCTCAACTCTCTCATATCTTTACCGTTGTCTCAACTCTTCATCTCTGTTGTCTTTCAAAGTACGATGGCATCCAATGCCGGTGATAAGAGCAATAGTGGCGCGAGCCATGTGGAAGATGGCGTGGGTCACAGGATGGACTCGGCTACGATGATACATTCTTTGAGCACCTGAGCTCTTTTATAGGGCTCAGTGATGCTCACTCCAGTCTTTTACAACATCTCAACACGTCAGAGACTCTTCCGACGCGGTGGACGACTTTCTCGCTTCTGCTGAGATCCTACAAGCCATGGAGGAGGGTGAACCTTCAGGCCACCCTACCGTCGATGAGCCAGCAGTTGATAGTCCGTAGACCCCAGATTCTTTCCGTAGGGTTTTAGCTGCGGACATACCGTAGGGCTTTGACTGCGGACATGCCGCAGGGCTTTGACCCGGCTCGATATGATCCCTCCGGTGCATTCATTGGAGGTCCAAGGAGTCCACTATCTATTTTTTTATGACAGCACCATGGATCTGGCGCTGCTATTACAGGCACCGGATACTCATTTTTTGGCGACGAACTGCCTGGTATGCCTTCTATCTTTTCTTTTCTGTTCTATTCTGTTTAAAATTTTAAACCCAACTCTTGTATGCTAAAACATAAAAAAAGAATATGGACTTAGATGTATGCACAGAGTAGGCTTGAAGCATTGGATGAATGATATTCTAAACAAAATCATAACAACTTGAGCACTTAAAAAAATAAAACAGATTAAGAACTTAGAAACCTTGCATATCTAGGTTTGAACAATACACGTGATTTAGTTTTTATTTATTATTTTTTTTGCATACATATATATTTTTTATTTTTCCTCCTTTGGGTTGCGTGCCAACACTTTTCGAGGTGAAAATTTTGTTTTTATCTCTATATAAATGTTTTTACAGTTTTTAGGGGAATTTCTTATTTTAATCAGAACTTAGATTGCGTTTTAACGCTTCTCGAGATGGAAAAATTATTTTTTGGCCTCTAAATAAACGTGTTCACATTTTTTTAATAGAAATTTTTTATTTTTAATCCAAATTTGGGTTGCGTATCAACGCTTTTCGAGGTGGGTAGGCTTTCTTTCATCCCGACCACCTTAGGTTATGTCTCACACTTCTCAGGATGGGTAGACTTTCCTATGTCTCGATCATCTTATGTTGTGTTGCACGTTTCCTGAGAGAAAATTAATTATTTTTGTCCCTAAATAAATGTTTTCACATTTTTTTAGAAATATTTTTTTATTTTTAATTCAAACTCGGGTTGCGTATCAATACTTCCTAAGGTGGGTAGGCTTTCTTTCGTCCCGACCACCTTAGGTTATGTCTCGCACTTTCTGGGATGGGTAGGCTTTTCTTGGCCCTGACCATCTTAGGTTGTGTTGCATGTTTCCCGAGAGAAAATTAATTATTTTTGTCACTA
The DNA here is from genome assembly GCA_032361285.1 of Aequorea victoria. Taxonomy (NCBI): domain Eukaryota; kingdom Metazoa; phylum Cnidaria; class Hydrozoa; order Leptothecata; family Aequoreidae; genus Aequorea; species Aequorea victoria. The sequence continues at coordinate 1,525 of JAUTBS010098163.1, read as the reverse complement.
CATAAACGTTTTTACATTTTTCTAAGAGGATTATTTTTATTTTTAATCCAAACTTGGGTTGCGTATCAACGCTTTCTGAGGTGGGTAGACTTTCTTTCGTCTCGACCACCTTAGGTTACGTCTCGCACTTCTTAGGATGGGTAAACTTTTCTTTGTCCCGACCATCTTAGATTGTGTTGCACGCTTCCTGAGAGGAAACTAATTATTGTTATCCCTAGATAAATGTTTTTATATTTTTCTACGAGAATTCTTTTATTTTTAATCCAAAGTTGGGTTGCGTATCAACGCTTCTCGATGTTGGTATGCTTTCCTTCATCCCGATCACCTTAGATTACGTCTCGCACTTCACAGGATGGGTAGGCTTTCTTTTGTTCTGACCATCTTAGATTGTGTTGCATACTTCTCGAGAGAGAATTAATTATTTTTGTCTCTAGATAAATGTTTTCACGTTTTTCCAGGAGGATTGTTTTTTATTTTTAATCCAAACTTGGGTTACGTATCAACACTTTTCGATGTGGGTAGACTTTCTTTCGTCTCAACCACCTTAGGTTACGTCTCGCACCTTCCAGGATGGGTAGGCTTTCCTTTGTCCCGACCATAATAGGTTGTGTTGCACGCTTTCGAGAGGGAATTAGTTATTTTTGTCATTAAATAAACATTTTTACATTTTTCTAGAATTTTTTTATTTATTATTTTTTTGTCACTACGTGAGCATTTTCACGTTTTTTTAGGTTTATTGATTTTTCTGTTATGCTATTTCTCTTTTGTTTTTTATTTTATCTGACGATTTTTTTGTTTTCTTCTTTTTCAGGCTGGTGAGTACCTACGGGGTTCCGGAGGCTCCTTCCACGTCTTGGAGTGGTACGAGGTTCTCCCTCTAGAGAGTAGATTTGTTGTTGATGCCTCCATCTTTGGTAGGTTCATTCCCCTCCTCACGAGCACTTATAATGATCGAATGCTCATGATGACCCTAGTGGAGAGGTAATGGGATACCACAAATACCTTCTACTTTTCATCTTTTGAGGCGACCCTGACTCCCCTTGATTTTGCCATGATCACAGGGATCAAGGTGGACAACGACCTTATTCCCTTTGACCCCAACATATGGAGGTGGCTTGCAGCCCTCCACTTCTTTAGCAGGATCCCGCCCTAGACGGACAACAGGAAGATCCGATACTCGTGGCTAGTGGAGCACTTCATGGGGCTGGAATGCACCGAGCCCTGTCATTTTGAATGGGTCGCTCGGGCATTCTTTTTCTATCTTTTCGGTGCTTTCCTATTCACAAACAGGAAAAACACCGTCCATCTCAACTACTTGGGCACCCTCTATGACCTGCGCCAAGTGTTAACCTACGACTGGGGTGGAGTAGCACTGGCGGCACTATACACGAGCCTGCGGTCTGTGTCTCGGGCCAGGGAGTTGTCCGTCACCAGCTACTGGAGGATCTGGGAGGTACGATCTCAATTATTCCTTTTATCTTTTTATTTCATTTGCGCTTATTTCTTATTGATCCGACTTGACACT
>JAUTBS010098052.1:0-12908 GCA_032361285.1 Aequorea victoria | reverse complement strand
GGTATATTTAAAGGCCCAAGTAGTAAGATTCATGTTCAAAAACTGATTTTGACACAACCACCACACTAGACTTAAAATATGAAAATTATATAGAACAAAGTATAAAACCTTCATATGAACTTAAGCTAAAATTCAAAAAATTATGGGAACTTAAAAAATGAGCCAAAGAAATAAAGTTTCACCTAAAATAATGAGAGGCTCATAAATGAAAATAAATGAGATTAACCCAAGTATGAAACTTAAACTAATCAATTTGGTTCAAAGTGAATTAAAACCCAACAAAATACAAACATAAAATTATGAGGTGGGTCTAAGATAAAACTTTCAGGCCATGTTTGTATTGAGGGACTAAAAGTTTGGATTGAATTATTAGACCGAAATACCTTTGTTTCTCATGATTGGAGTACCGGACTATTAATCCGGATTGGACATCATGTCCCTCCTTTTCCCTCATATGAGGAATAACTTAATGAGAAAGGGGGAGGTGAGATAATTAGTGAATGGACTAAAATGAATAATTAGTGAGGAAATTATGTATCACTTATTTTTTTTATCCTTCAAAACAAGCATGCCCTCAATGGACTAAGAGAGGGGTAAAACTGGATCAAGTGTAAAAACTAACCTAAATGAAAAATGGGGCCAAATGAATTAAAGATTCTTTTCAAAAATTAAAATAAAATAATATATATATATATATATATATAAGGAGGGAATTTCGGCCACCCTTTAGAAAAGAGGGATGATGGGACATTTAGGCTCTTGAAATTAAAAAGAAAAAAAACATGAATTGATGAAAGTCAAATAAAGCTCCTTAAATTAAGAAAGTTTGTTCGCTTGATAAATCAAACATGTCTTAAGTCTTAGAGAATCAATTTATTAAAACCAAACATAGTGTAATTAAGCTATCTTGGAACCTAAGTTTTAGTTAGACATAAACTAAACTAACTAAGCCAAATGTAATAACTAGAGTTTGAATCTAACTAAATAGAGAGTAATTGAGTCTTTTAGCGCCAAATCTCATATTTATAAAATGGGAATTTTTTCCATTCTTTTCTTCATGAATTTGAGAGAGAGAGAAGAAGAAGATATAAGGCAATACCACCATAGAAGAACTTCAAGGTTGGTTTCATCTCTTCTCTTAGCATGAAATCTATCACACACAATATTCTTGAAACCTAAGTCAACAAAGAAGATGATAGAAAACACATAGGAGGAAGAGAGAACCTAACCAATGAAGGTTTCTAAAATTCTATTTTATATATTCACGAACCAAGAATATGTAAGAATGTTCAAAACCTAGGAAAAACTCAAATATGATTTTTTTGTAGTTATATGAACATGTATAGAGGATGTATAATTTTGTTTTGAACTTAATAACAAGAGTCGATACCCTAAAATAATTGTTAAAATTTTGGGTTCAAAAAGGCAGATTCAAAGGCCACTTTAAATTTTTTTAATTAAATTTAGAAAAATCATGTGGTTGATCAACTCACATAAATTTAGGGTTATGAGTCTAATTTTATATAAAAATTATTTCACACAAATTGAATGGGTATAATTTGAGTAATTTGATTTTTTCCAAACAGGGACGAAATTAGATACTATTTGTCGTAAAATAGCTAAAATTGATTTAAAGTAAAGATTTTAAGTTGGATTCTTCATGAAAGAAGTTACTTACAATCCTAATGTAGATCTTAAAAATATTAATAAAAACTTAAAGAAACATTTAGTCACTTTCTTAGAATTTTCAAGAAGGATAACACAATCTGAAATTTGGAAAACCTAAGGTGAATGGAGTTTTCAACTAAGAACAGGCACCTAAACTTAAGAGTTGAGTTCTTAGCAATTCTAATGGATATTTGTAACTCATGGGAGGTAATAATGAATATGGTATGAGGAGTAACCATATGTAGTTGTATGTGAATTGGGTCAATGGGTGCATGAGAGAAGATGAAAGGAAGATGAGGGAAAGAAAGACCATTTGTATAACATAGTGACTACTATGACTCTTCCTAAAACTTTATTGAGTATCAAAATTTAGTAAAATTAAAATTTATTTTTCGTGTAAATATTTTAATATGTCATTAACATGTGTGATTCTTGGTTAGCCCTAAAAATAAAGTTTAGGACCCCTATGCTATTTTTAAACAATTTGAGTTTGGGTGGCAGAAAAACAGTCACCTTTTGAGAATTTTAATAAAATCTAAAATAATTCCCTAAGTATGAGCCTTATAATTAAAGAAATGTCTACGAGTCTCGTTTCACCCAAAATTCTTAAATCTCAATTTGGTTGAACAGATTTTGTGAAAATGAAGTTTTTCCAAACAGATCAATTTTTTAATATCCCGTGTTAAACTAATTCTTATCCCTATCTATGATGATTTTTATGTTTCGCTTTTTTCATGAAAAAATTAGATAACATCTTAATATGACTCTCTACAACTGTTTAGAGTTTTTCATGAACGTGTACTAATTTATTTCAATTTATAAAAGTGATTCCAAAATTTAAAAATCTAAAATTCTTGAGAACAATAGTGTTTCATGTGAAAGCAAGTACCTAGGCCTAAAGAATTAAGTTCTTAGCAACTCTAATGGATATTAGAACTCTTAATAGAGATCTTGATCTGAGCTTAAAAGAGCACTTTTAAGCCTTTCAATTTATATTTTATATCCTTGAATCTTTTGTATAATATGTGGTTTAGTAGTGTTTCCGTGTAACAATAGGTACAAGATCAAATGACAAACATGGACTAAAAACAGAAAATTGTGCAAAAAGATGTCCGAGTTTCGAACTGAGCGAAAAGGTCCAGACGTGGATCCTAACGTCCGGACGCTCAAGCAATGGACGAGACTACTGGTCAAAAACGTCCGGATGTGGATCCTAACGTCCGGACGCTCAAGCAATAGACGAGGCTACTGTTTGAAAACATCCGGACGTGAACCACCAACGTCCTGATTTTTGCGATAATTCAAATTTTGATTAAATGCATCACATGTTATTTAGAAGGGGTATAGAAAAAGGGTTATAACAAAAAACAAGGGTTGGCAAAAACTGAAGCATTCTACAGACGACGGTTAGGGTTCAACAACGGAAATGAAGGAGAAGATCAAGATGACGCTCCTATCCGGATCAACATCGTCCTTCTCATCAATGAGTGGCTAGATTCTTTATCTAGGGTTTCGATGAAACCCTAACTTTTGTAATGTAGTTTTTATTTAGTTTTGGATGTTCTTTCTTTCGGATCATTATTTGTATAACGTTTTTGGATTTTTGATTCATGCTTTCAAGAATGGTTTCTAAATATTTTTCTATCGTACGATCATTATTGTTTTCTGTGATTCGAATAATGATACGTTATACAATATTTTTCTTTGCCTCAATGAATGTGTATTGTGATAGAATATACATGAAAAAGACGAGTTGTTCCATGACTCGATTATGGATAATTCGTGCTAATCTAAATATTTTATGCCGGTCGGTATTCATTTGAATCCTCTTGATACATCATTAGGGCATGTAGCCATTATGATATTTTGAATGATCCATTTGAAAATATCTAAAACAATTCTAAAATTTGTAATTAGCAAGTTAGGATGGATTCGTAAACCATAGGTATCTTTTAATCAGTTTTATTTCACATTAATTACTTTCAGTAGTTTAATCAATCAATCCCCATTTTTGCTTCCTTCTTTCGAGTTAATTGTAGAATTAATTAAAAAATAAATAGTTAAGTTTTATTGTCTCCGTGGAACGATATCCAGTCTTAACCACTATTCTACGGAGTAGTTATTTTAACTTGGTTTAATTAAATATTATTTTTGGTCATATAAACGACGGATCAGTACGCCATTCCATAGACTTATACCTATAGTTTCTACATTCAGTGATTATTCTACTACCTATCCACTGACTTTTCCATCAGAGAATCATAGGCCAGAACCCCATCGGTGCCTATGTTATAATATTTTTCAGGAACTCAACCGGCGAACAGGAACAACTTGGTGATCACTTCGGAGGCACACCAATCACGGAGGATTGTCCAAATTTAGACACCAACATTTGGCGCCGTCTGGGGAAACGATTATCGTTCTTCTTCTGCACGGTTGTCTGCAGTCTGAATGGTGGCCACAATATCTATGGCTTCCAAAGGAAATCACCACCAGAGCATTCCCCAAGGGGACCAACTACATAATGTCGAGCAGCAGTTGCGGGACTTGACTTAACTAATCCAAGGCCTAGTTCACCAAAACCAAACGAGGATTCCTGCCTATTCCTGAATCCTGCCTATTCCTCCCCCCCTCAAATTCCTCATCCCGAGGATAGGCTAACGACTGTCCTCCAACGTCCTAATGACTAAGGGCAAGGCCCAGAAGAGGATGAGCCGAATGAGCATACAGATATGGCCGAGAGCAGGGCTCGTCCTCAGGACCAGAATCAAACCCCCAGGCAAGCCAAGGCCACCTCGCTCGAGAAGACCGAAGCCTCTACTGTTATAGAGGTCAGGATGATAGAGGTGAAGGACTAACTCAATAACGTGATGGCAGCTATGAACAAAAAAACTACAGTGGTTATCGACGAGCTTGTACAAAGGATGAATTCACCATTCTCCACAGTCATTATGGCTGAGCCCCTGCCGTCCAAGTTCAGAATGCCATAGATGGATGCCTTTGACGGGCTAAAGGACCCCCTAGACCATTTAGAAACGTATAAAGCCTACATGCACCTGCACGCGGTCTCAGACAAAATCATGTGCCGAGCTTTTTCGACAACTCTGAAGGGGTCAGCTAGCGTGTGGTTCAACAAATTGAAAAGTGGATCCATTTCCTCGTTCACCCAGTTGAGCAAGTTGTTCGTGGGACACTTCATTGGTGGCCAATGACATTTAAGGCCCGCCACTTACCTCCTCAACATCAAACAAGGAAAGACCAAAACCTTACGTCACTACGTGACTCAGTTTCATGCCAAAGCTCTAAAGATGGACGATGTCAACGACAAAGTGGAATTAAGAGCATTCATGGGTGGCCTCAAGCCAACTAAATTCCTCTTTTCACTAGCAAAGGCACTACCGACCAGCATGACTGAGCTCATTCTGAAGGCCCAAAATCACATGAACGCAGAGGACGCTATGAATGCCTGAGAGAACCGATCCTCTGAACCAAACAAGAAAGATGAGAAAATAGAAAAGACTGACCGGCGAAAACGCGAGGAGATAGATCGACCAAGGCCATCCCGAGACTTTGATCATTCGCAACACGGTCAAGCTAACTCCAAGTGTCTCCAAATATCGACCAATCGCTTTGAGAAGTATATATCCCTTAACATTTCTGTCGAGCAAGTTTTGTTGCAGATCAGGGATGACCCTGAGCTGCAGTGGCCAAAAAATCTTAAGGCCCAACCAAACCATCGCAATCCTGACAAGTATTGTCAGTTCCATAAAGATCACGACCACAACACCAAAGACTGCTTTGAATTAAAGGAGCAGATTGAAGCACTGTTCTAAAGAGGAAGGCTCAATAAATTCCTGATCGGTCGACAGAATAGAAAAGATCCTCGTGGTTAGCAAGACAGACCACAACAACCCCCAGGGATCAATACAGGAATCTTGTAGGGGAGGTTCGAGTAATCTTTGGAGGATTTTCTAGAGGGGGAGAAAGTGGCTCTTCTAGAAAGGCCCACTCCAGACGACTAAGGACGGAGGGTTCTAGCGATGTTTGTATGACTGACCAACCAGGTAAAGCTGCAAAAATTGAGGGGGTTTAACCTTCTTCGAGATCGATGCCTATGAAGCCCAACAGACGCACGACGACCCCCTGGTCTTCACCATGGTTCTTGCCAATTACAAAGTGCGCAGGATCCTGGTGGATAATGATAGTTCAGTCGACATCCTTTTCCTCAACGCCTTTAACTAGCTCAACATAGGACGTGAGAAGTTACACCCGGTCAGATCACCCCTGGCAGGTTTCACTGAGGAAAAGATACAACCGCTAGGGTCAATCAAATTGCACCTTACGATAGGCTCTAGCCCGAGGTAGGCGACTCAAACGGTTAACTTCTTAGTGGTGGACTGCCCTTCGGCCTACAATACCATCCTAGGGAGATCTGCCCTGAATTAACTAAATGTTGTGGCTTCAACCTACCATCTCATGCTTAAGTACCCGACTGAACATGGAGTGGAAAAGTTGAGAGCTGACCAGACCACTTCTTGAGAGTGCTATAATACGTCTCTCAGAGGACCTAAGCTAAATGAAACTCTAACCCTTGGCACCGCTGAAGTCCGAGATGACCAGCTCGTTCAAAGAGGAGAATCGGCGGAGGATCTGGTCAAAGTCAGCATAGATAAAAGTAGGCCAGACAGGAAAGTCTGAATTGGGTCATCCCTTCCCTCTGATCTTCAGGCCGAGTTGATCCACTTCTTGGAAAGGCATCAATTCATCTTCGCTTGGACTCACAAAGACATGACTGAAATCAGTCCTCAGGTGGTCACACACCACCTATGTGTCGATCGTCTACATAAGCTCATCAAACAAAAACAATGAATCTTTGCCAAGGAAAGAAATAAAGCTATAAAAGCTAAAGTCGACCGATTGCTGAAGGCAGAGTTCATGCAGGAAGTACGGTATCCCGACTGGTTAGCCAATGTTGTCTTGGTGAAAAAATTAAATAGAAAATTGAGAATGTGCATTGATTTCACCGACCTAAACAAGGCCTGCCCGAAAGATAGCTATCCTCTTTCCCGTATTGACTAGCTAATGGATTCCACCAATGGCCACGAGCTTCTCAGCTTCATGGATGCCTTCTTAGGGTACAACCAGATATTATTGAACGAGGCTAACCAGGAGAAGACTTCTTTCATTACCGATCGAGGGATTTACTGCTTCTGATTTATGTCTTTCAGCCTCAAGAACGGTAGGCCAACTTACCAATGCCTGGTCAACCTCATCTTTAAAAAGTAGATTGGCAAAAATGTCAAGGTCTATGTCGATGACATGCTGACCAAAAGCTGAGAAGTCACCGACTACCTCACGAACCTCGAAGAAACCTTCCAAGCACTGCACAACTTTAATATGAAGTTGAATTTAGTTAAGTGCGCGTTCAGAGTATCGGGGGAAAGTTCCTTGGGTTCATGGTCAGTAAATGTGGGATTGAGGCTAATCCCGAGAAGATTAAAACCATCATGGAGATGCAGTCCCCACGGACGACCAAAGAAGTACATAAACTGACAAGTCGGTTAGCTTCCCTGAATCGATTTATTTTAAAGGCGACTGACTGATGCGCACCCTTCTTTAGCGTCTTGAAGAAAGCGTTCAACTGGACAGAGAACCGTGAACAAGCATTTTCCAACCTCAAGTTCTACCTGACCTCTCCCCTACTGCTTTCCCGAGTAGTGCCTGAAGAAGAGCTCTTACTCTACTTTGCCATCTCATAAACAACCGTAAGCTCAACGCTCATCTGTGAAGATGCAGGGGCTTAGAAGCCCATCTACTACACGAGCTGAGCATTTCAAGGAGCAGAGTACAAATATCCTTGAGTAGAACAGTTGGCATTCACCCTAGTCATCTTGGCTAGACGATTGCTCCCCTACTTTCAAGCTCACACCATAGTTGTACTGACAGACCAACCACTATGACAAATACTACAAAGGTTGGAGACCTCGGGTCACCTGGCACAATGATCAATGGAGCTCGGCGAGTTTGATATTCAGTATCAACCACGACCAGCCATCAAAGGGTAAGCAGTGACATATTTCATTAGAGAGTTCATGACTGAGTCACCACTCACCGAGCAACCTTCAATTCAACCAGCAGCCGACCGTTCAGAAACTAACTTAGTTCCTGAGATAGTTTTTGATGCTCGACAGGTGTGGATGGTAAACGTAGATGGATCCACAAACCAATCTTCCAGTGAGTGGGGTCTCATCCTCGTATCCCCACAATGAGATGTACTAGAATACTCTATATGCTTCGATTTTTAAGCTATCAACAACGATGCTGAGTACGAGGTTGTCATAGCAGGCCTCAGGCTGGCACTCGCATTGGGGCCAAAATTGGTCAAGATTCTTAGTGACTCATAGTTGGTGGTCAATCAAGTACAAGGCACGTACGAGGCAATAGAGGAGCGAATGCAGGCCTATAAAATCTTCACCAAGGCACTAAAAGCTAAGTTTGACAAGTTCCTAATTGAAAGAATCCCCAGGTATTACAACCAGTGAGCTGATGACCTCGCTTGATTGGCCTCAGCTCCCAAGGGACAGATGGGTAGAGGAGTGCTAACGGAGTATCCAACCTAGCCGAGTATCGCTTAAAAGGAGACACCACTAGCGGTTAGCCTGGCGCAGGTCTATATAATCTGGGTAGAGAGCATTATGAACTTTTTCCGAAGTGATGAGCTACCTACCGACTGAGCCGAGACAACAAAGTTGAGGTATCGAGCAAGCAAGTACACACTCATCGCCGATACTGTCTACAAATGAGGCTTTTCAGTATCCTACCTAAGGTGCATCTCAAAAGAAGAATCTAAGTACATAATGAAAGAAGTACATGAGGAGATCTGCGATAATCATTCAGTCCCTCAGGCCTTGTCAGGAAAAATCCTAAGGGCTGGCTACTACTGGCCCACCATATAGAAAAATGCAAAAGACTTTGTCAAGAGATGTGACAAATGCCAAAGATTCACAACCACCCCTAGACAGCCACCACAAGAACTTCCCCTTTATCCAGTAGGGAATCAACATTATAGGACCTTTTCCAATCAGGAGAGGCCAAGTGAAGTTCCTGATAGTAGCAATCGATTACTTCACCAAATGGGTAGAAGTAGAGCCATTGGCAAAATTCACTGAGCATAAGGTAGTAGACTCTGTATAAAAATCAATCGTATATCAATTCGGCATCCCGAGGAGCATCATCACCGACAACGGTAAATAGTTTGACAACAAAGGGTTTAGGGAGTTCTGCGGTCAGCTGGGCATCCAGAATAAATACTCCTCTCCTGCCTATCCCCAAGCTAATGGGAAGGTCGAGGTGACTAATAGAATAATCTTAAAATTTATCAAGACTAAGCTAGAGTCAGCAAAAGGCCTATAGGCCGAGGAGCTCCCAAACTTCCTCTGGGCATACCGAATGGCAGTGCAAACCCCAACAGGAGAGACTCTATTCATGTTCACCTACGGGAGCGAGCAGTCATCCCAGTGGAGATTAGCCTAGCAAGCCATCGTACCACCAGCCTCGACGAAAACAGGAATGACTAAGCCCTCTGAGAAAGCTTGGATTAGGTAGAGGACATCTGAGAATCCTCAGCCCTTAGAACTGCAGCCTACCAGTAGAGAATGAAGAAGTATTATGACAATCACGTAAAAAAAAGAGAGTTCGTAATAGGGGACTTGGTCCTCCGAAAGGTCTCTCTTGCCACTAAAGATCCCTAAGAGGAAAAGATGAGATCAAACTAGGAAGGACCATACCAAGTAGAAGATCGAATGAGGTCTGGAGTATACAGACTGAAGGATGCAACTGGCAGGATACTCGCACATGCATGGAATGCCAAGCAGCTTAGAAAGTATTACCAATAAGGAAACATGTAAAATGATAGTAATAATAAGTATCCTTTTTATTTTATCCATTTCTACGCTTTCAAAAACTCTATGTCCCCAATGAAAAGTTCGAAAGCCAGGTCACCTTAGGACCTGGTCGGCCCAAAGATGGTTGTATTGACCTGAGGTATCCAACCAAGGCCCAAAGTAACAAAGTTCTATAGCCAGGTCACTTGAGGACCTGGTCGGCCCAAAGATTGTTGTATTAACCTGAGGTATCCAATCGAGGCCTGAAGCTATAAAGTTTGCAGCTAGGTCACTTGAGGACCTGGTCGGCCAAAGGATAGTTGGATCGACCTGAGGTATCCAACTGAGGTCCAAAGTTAAAAAATTCTACAGCCAAGTCACCTGAGGATCTGCTCGGCCTAAAGATGGTTGGATTGACCCGAGGTATCCAATCAAGGCCCGAAGCTACAAAGTCTATAGCCAGGTCACTTGAGGACCTGGCCGGCCTGAGGACGGTTGGATCAACCTGATGTATCCAACCAAAGCCTAAAGTTACAAAGTTCTATAGCCAGGTCACCTAAGAACCTGGTTGACCTAAAGGCGGTTGGATTGACCCGAGTTATCCAACTGAGGCCCGAAGTTACAAAGTCTACAGCCAGGTCACCTAAGGACCTGGTTAGCACAAGGATGGTTGGACCGACCTATGGTATCCAATTGAGGCTTGAAGTTACAAAGTTCTACAACCAGGTTACTTGAGGACCTAGTTGGCCCAAAGACGGTTGGATTGACCCGAGGTATCTGTTATTCAAAGAATGACCCTAGAGGGGTGTGAATAGGGTCTTTTAAAAGAAAATTAGTTTAAAAGTATTTTAAACAATATCAATAAAATATATATATAATAGAGATATATATATTCACAGATAATTATAAAAGAAGTAAAGAGATAGAGATAGATAAATGACACCATGATTTTTACAGTGGTTCGGCTATCCTAGCCTATGTCCACTCCTCAAGCTTCCATTGAGATCTTTTCACCATGTGAGAGCACTAACGGGTGTGCTTTAATTCTTTTACAAGCTATCACCAAGTTTCATTCCAAAGCCACCATGCTTCTAGCACTTGTGATATCTGCTTCAGCTTCCTACAGAAGACTCACCAAGCTGCGTTCCAAAGCCTGCATGCTTCTAGCACTTGTGATCTAATATTTCAAGACTTTTCAAAGACTCACCAAGTTACGTTCCAAAGTCCTCAGACTTCTAACACTTGTGATCTTTCTTTTTGTGTGTTAAACTACACAAAGTGAAGTACAGGGTGACTTACCCTTACTTTTAGAATAAATTGTAACAAATGAAGTACTCTCTATGAAGAGTTGATATTTGTACTGTACCACTGTGAAGAGAAATCACAAACAAGATGATGAATAGTAGTTATTGGGCCTTCTCTATATCAATGATGAGAGAATCTATTTCTGATCTTGAATGAGTGATACAAGATTTTCTCCTTTTTGTTTATGATTTCTCTCTTGAAAAGAGTGATTGATAGAAATATATTCTGATATGATGTTTATTGGGTTTCTCTCTCTTGGTATTTTTAGTTTTTATTTTCTGTGACAAATAATGTCTTTAGATAGGCATTTATCTGAATAATACCTTTTGAGAAAAAAATCTTTGCAATAAATGATCTTGATTTGAGAAGTGCTTTGCATTTAATTTCTTTCATTGTCTTCTTTTGGCCTTTGCTCTTCAGATTCAAACTTTTGAATAAAGACGCCATATTTTATATCTATTTTTACTATAGAGAGATCCTATAGTAAATAGATGTGATCTTGTATTCTCTTTTTCAATGATTTGAGATATCTTCTTGGGATTGCAATTGAAACAAATCTTCACAATACTTTTTGGTAGAATATAGTCGTTGAAAATCAAATCCTAGCATTTAATGCTCTGAGATATCACCATTTTTCTTTGAAAAACATGTTGGAACAACTTCTGCGTAAAACTGGGTCGACTCAAAGTGAGTTTGGGTTTACTCAAATGCCTTGAAGAAGACTTCGGCTTTAGTGAGTCGACTCACACAATAACTGGGTCGACTCAAATTGATTTTGTCTCAGTTGTTTGACAAAGGGGTTCTGTGGGTCGACTCATGGGTGATCTAAGTCGACTCAAATCAAGTTCTTTTATGTTGTTTGACAGTAGGCAACAGTGGGTCGACTCATAGGTGTCTCTGTGCATTTTTGTGACAATGGGTCGATTGGATTGACTTTCTTTGTTGGCTCATGGTACTTGGGTCGATTCAGATAGTACGTCGGTTGACTCATAAAAGGTGTTGTGAAGGATTTCGGCATTGGGTCGACTAATCAACGTTTCATGTCATCTCAAGTGGAGTTGGGTCGACTCAAAGGTTTCTTGGGTCGACTCATGAGTGTCATGTTAGATGTTGGGTCGATGCATGAGGTGAGATAGGTTGACTCTGGCATAGACTCTTGGACTTGGGTCGACTCACAAAAACTGTGGGTTGACTCATGGCTACACCTGAGTAAGATACCGAGAGATATATTGTGTTTTTTTTGACTCATACAAGGGTTGGGTCGACTCAGGCTTACGCCTGTTAGAGATACAGAGGGTACATCAGTTTGGGTCGACTCATAAAAGGGTTTGGGTCGACTCACTGGTACGCCTGATAAAATATACTCAGACTTTTTGTGTTTAGGTTGACTCATATGGTGGTGTGGGTCGACTCAAAGTACTTTGTTTGGATTTTGGTGTTTAGGCTCTGTTTGAGAATGGTTTAATGATTGTGCTCTGTTTGAAAAAATATTTTAATACTTGTTTTAATACCCGAAATCACTTCAATCAATATCAAATACAAAGTTAACCCCTATAATGGTGTTAACCTATTAGATAAATATTTAAGCATAATTTGACGATTAAATAAAATATATAAAACATGGATATGGTCAATAATTGTGATTATAATGAATATGATCAATTTAGGTTTTGTTAATATACTGTTTGAAATCATTTAAAATATATGTATAAAACTTAGTATTTTTTTAAACATTCTTTTTTATCTTTCTAAAAGTTTTATTTGTGATCAATAACTTGATTGTTAAACCTTGAGGCTAACAATCTTTGCCCCTCATTTAACTTGATCGTGGTTTCCATATAACTAAATCACATTCTAACTAGGGTTTGGTTTCATTTGTTAGGTGAAATCTCAACCACGGTTGCCTAGGAACATGATTAGAGACATGATATTTGGAAGAAAATCTTCCATGAGTCATTTCATCATTCACTCCATCATTTTTTATAATTTTTTTTTCTTTAATTCTAATAATTGGTCTCATCACTTACCTATCATCTCATGGAGATACTTATA
>JAUTBS010097941.1:0-12908 GCA_032361285.1 Aequorea victoria | reverse complement strand
TTCCCCGTGTATTACGCGGGGGGGGGGGTGTTGTAAGCACCTGGGGTATGCCCCTTGTATTCCTGCAAATCTTGTTCATTTATACACACTTAATTATCCAAAAGAAAAAAATGTTGTGAGAGATGAAATAGAGAGACTAGTTAGAGAGTTAATGGAAGGAGAGAAGGGAAAGAAAATGAAGAGAAAGGCAATGGAGTGGAAGAAATTGGCAGAAGTTTTAAAGAGAATTAACTAAACACATAGATATTCGAGAAATGTTTTGATGTTAATTTAAATTAAATACAAAAGATATTGAAATATATGAATAAGCAAGTTTATATAAGATTATTTAAATGTTAATTAAAACTAAATTGAGCTTTGTTTAAACATTTAGAAAAATGTTTTCTTATCATTAAAATCCTTAATTAATTCGTTTAAAACCTTGGGACTAACAATAAGGACAGGGAGGGCCTGTGAAAGGTGATAGAATCTCTCTCCTTCTTTGGTGACATCCCCTTGGCTATTAATTGGGGAGTTTAATGCTGTTAGATTTCCCTTTGAGCAGTTTGGAGGAAATTCCAATTGGCCTTCTCAGATGGATGATCTAAACAAGTGTATGTACAAGTCAGAACTTGATGGCTTGAGTTATAGTGGGTTTCAATTTACTTGGGCAAATAATCAGGTTGGTCAAAATTTCAAGTCAAAAATAGATGGAGCTCTGGTTAATGAGGCATGGATGACTTCTTCTTCACAAACTAGTGCTATTGTTTTAGCCCCTGGTATTTCTGATCATTCCCCTAACCAACTCTCTCTGAATTTTGACGCATACAAGGCTAAGAGACCTTTTAAGTTTTTTGACTTTTGGTCTGACCATAAGTGTTTTCTACCTTGGTTAGGGAGATTTGAAATGCACCCCATGTTTGCAGTTTGTAAGAAGTTGAAACTTCTCAAAGTTGAGTTGAAAAAATGGAATCGTAGGTTGTTTGGTGATTTAGACAACCGTGTTTCCCATCAGAGGTCTATTCTGGAAGGATTACAAATGGAGTTGGACAAGGATCCATCCAACCTATCTTTGAGGTGTAGATAGAAGGAGGCTTATAAGCTCTTCATAAAGATGAGTAGAGCTGAGAAGAGTTTCTACAAGCAGAAGTCGCGCATTCAATTGCTTAACTTAGGAGACCAGAACTCTAAGTTCTTCCTTTGCTCGATCAATTCCCAACGGAATAGGTCTCGGATCAGCTCTTTAATTCTTGATGATGGCTCTAGATCTGAGGGCAGGAGTGCAATAAGAGACCATATTGTTGATTATTATCAGTCTCTTTTGGGCTTGCCTCCTCGTGATCGTGTTCAGGACATCCAAGTGAAGGATGTCATCCAAAAGAAGCCCAATTTGGAACTATCTAATGGTTTAGAGCTTGATGTTGCAGATGATGAGATTAGAGATATATTTTGGTCATTGAAATCCAATAAGGCCCCCGATCCTGATGGATTCTTAATGGTCTTTTTTAAGAGTGCATGGTCAGTAGTGGGATTAGATATTATAGAGGCTGTTAAGCACTTCTTTAAGTATGGTCACATGCTAAAGGAGGCTAACACCACTATTATTACAATGATTCCCAAGGTGCCTAACCCATCATCTGTTGGGGAATTCCACCCAATTTCTTATTGTAATACACTGTATAAGTGCATTTCAAAGATCATTGCTAACCAGATTAAGAAAGTCCTAGGTGATATTATTAGCCCATCTCAAGAAGCTTTTGTTAGAGGTCGGCATATCGAGGATAATATCTTCCTATCTCAGGAGCTTTTGAGAGATTGTCATAAATCCTCTCATGGAGCTAGATGTGCCATGAAATTGGACATTATGAAGGCCTATGATAATGTGAGATGGGATTTCATGTTGGAGGTCCTAAGAGGGATGAGTTCCCCTTAGTGGGTGATTGGATGGATTGGGGAGTGTATGATGACTCCTAGCTACTCTGTTAGCATTAATGGTGAACTCAATGGCTTCTTTAGAGGGTGTAGGGGTTTAAGGCAAGGTGATCCCTTGTCTCCCTATCTTTTTGTTATGGCAATGGAGGTGCTGACAGATATGTTTGTTGTTAAAACTCAGGACGAAAGTTTCAAGTTTCATTGGCGATGTGGAAAGAATAAAATTATGAATCTGTGCTTTGTCGATGATCTCATGATTTTCGTTAAGGCTGATATTCACTCTGTTGAGATTGTGAGTGAGGTGTTGAAATCTTTTCAGAGGGTGCCGATTTATCACCTAGCCCTGTAAAGAGTCACATCCTTTTCTCTGGTGTTGGGGAGGAGCTGAAGCATTCTCTCATTGAGGTGGTTATTTCCTGGAAGGTTCTCTTCCAATGAGATATCTGGGCGTTCCCCTCATCATGACCAAGTTGTCGTATAGGGAATGCAAGTCTCTCATAGATAGGATTACTAGTAGAATTATGTTGTGGGTTAATAAAAGCCTTTTGTATGCTGGACGGGTTCAATTGGTAAAGGCCATGGTATTCTCCACGCAAGTTTATTGGTCATCCCTATTCATCCTCCCCAAAAGGGTGATTAAGGATATTGAGGGCATTATGAGAGCATTTCTATGGAGTGGTGTGGACAGGTTCCAAAGTTGCTTGGGAGGAGGTGTGTTTCCCGAAAAAGGAGCGGGGTTTGGGGATTAATTCCCTGGCACTGTGGAATAAAGCGGTCGTGTCTAAACACATATGGTTTTTAATTACGGGCGATATAACCTCCATGTGGTGCATGTGGGTGAAGTCGCACCTTTTGAAGGAGTGGAGTTTTTGGGGGGTCAAAATTCCGCAGTCAACTTCTTGGTGCTGGAGAAAACTTCTCCAATTGCGGCCTTTTATTAAACCTATTATCAAATACCAGATTGGGGATGGCTGTAAGACCTTATTGTTGTATGATCCATGGCACCCGTGGGGATCTATTGTGGAGGCTAGGGGTGTCAGAATTGTGTATGACTCAGGTCTCTCTATGTTGGCAAAAGTGCAGGTAATTGTTGATGGAAATCAATAAAAATGCCCCCCATCACAATCTAGTGACTTAATGGAGTTAAAGATTCCTTAGGTGGTTTGTCCGGATGCCTCCAAGGAGGATAGCATAGTTTGGTGTGCTTCCCCTAATGGCACCTTCTCTATTAGCTCTTGCTGGAACCACCTTAGGTCACCAAAGGTTAAGGTTTGGTATGCATTGGTTTTGGAAAGTCGGCATATTCCAAGATTGAGTTTTATGTTATGGCTAGCTATAAGATGTCGTCTAACTACAGGCTATCGCTTATGGTTTTTTGCTTGGGCTCAAACTTTTCATGTAGCCTTTGCTCTGGGGTCGAGGAATCTCGTGATCATTTATTTTTCCACTGCCCCTTTGATGGGTACATATGGAAGCGAGTTCTCTTGAAATGTTAGCTTAGTGCTAGATGTTTGAGTTGGGGTGATTGGGTAGTTTTGCTATCCAAGGCTTCAAATGGCAAATCTTTCAAAAGCTACATTCTTATAGTGGCCACTGCAACCTCGGTTTACTATATTTGGAAAGAGAGGAATAGTAGGAAGTTCCAAAGAAAGAAAAGTTCGAATTCCTTTGTTCTCAAAGAGATCGAAGAATTTTTTAGGGGCCGGTTCTCGGTAGGTGATGTACACCCTATTACTGCTGAGAATCAGGCCCTCTAAAGTGCATGGGAGATTTTTTAATTGTTTGCTAATGTCCTCAGAAGATTGTATATAGGTTCAGGTGCTTGGAGGCTTCCAGTTTGTTATTTCTGGAGATGGAGCGTATTTTTTTTTTTGGATAATTAATTGTGTATAAATGAAAAAGAATTACAAGAATACAAGGGGCATACCCTAGGTACTTACAACTCTTTAACTCCCCCCCCCGGCATTACACGGGGGAGGGGAAAACAAATTCTTCAAAAACAAAAAAATAAGCAAAGGGAAGGACCCTGAAGGACCAACCCACCCACCAAAAACCATCCCATCACAGAACCCACAAAGGCACACCCTAAAATGGAAAAAACGCGGGCAAAGCCGACACCTAACCAATAGAGCCACAAAATGCAAGAAATAACTAATACAACACATATCCTCGCAAATAGCACAGACAGAACCCTACACAGACCAAGTCTCAGCCACAAGTCGTCCACATCAAGCTCGGAACCTTCAGAAAGCACCCACTCCCTCATCACCGTGACTATCAATAGCCATTCGATATGAGATGGAAGAAAAGATAAGGCCCCAACAGGCATCGAGACGGCCCACCTACAAAGCTCAGCCGCCAAGAGGAAACTCTGAGGTAAACAAGGAGATAGGGAAAAAATCATGGTGCTGCCGAACCCCCACAAAGAACAAAATAAGCAGAGCCGAACACCCCCAGCCAGAGATGGATGGAACCTCTAACTGAGCCACGAAGAGAAGGGATGCACAGAGCAGGATCAACCCCAGAGAGAAGACTCCAGAACATTAAGGGCTTAGACCACCACCAAGCCGAAGCCTACCAAACTCTGTCTGCCATCAGATCCGAGCCCCACCACACCAGCAGCAAACAACTCTACCCACAAAGGACCTCCAAAAGGAATCCGTAAATAAGCAACGACAAAGGAACCAGGATGGAAAGGGTTCC
Source organism: Aequorea victoria (assembly GCA_032361285.1). Lineage (NCBI taxonomy): Eukaryota > Metazoa > Cnidaria > Hydrozoa > Leptothecata > Aequoreidae > Aequorea > Aequorea victoria. The sequence goes on along the minus strand of JAUTBS010097941.1, from coordinate 8,294 downwards.
TCAGGGAACTCGGAGGGAGGTGACACGAACCCCTCACTGTACCCTGACAGGACAGCCCCAGCAAGCCGGATCGAAGGAAGCTAGGCCAGCACGTGCACCAAGATGCACCCCCCAAGCAAACTCCACCATCGGTCCTATCCAAGCAGCGAAACAGGTGCCAGGACAATCTAGCCGTACCAAAGCAACTGAAGGAACCAAAACCATCCAGAAGCTAGACGAACAAACAGACCCCATCGGGCCCTAAAACAAACCCCAAGAGGGTAAAACCAAAAACCCCAACAACCAAACCCTCAATTATCAACTCAGAAGCACCCAAAGAGAACCCAACAGTGACCAAACATCACCTGCAAGCCATCCACATCAAGCTTAGAACCTTCAGAAAGCACCCACTCCCTCATCACCGTGACTATCAACAGCCATTCAATATGAGATGGAGGAAAAGATAAGGTCCCAACAGCCATCGAGACAGCCCACCAGCAAATCTCAGCTGCCAGGTGGAAACTCAGAGAGGAGCAAAGAAGATAGAGCAAAACCATGGAGATGCAGAAACCCCACAAAGAGGATAATAAGAAAAACTGAATGCCCTCAGCCAAAGATGGGTGGAACCTCTAACTGAGCCACGAGGGAAGGGGTGACAAGAGCAGGATCAGCCCCAGATAGAAGACTCCAGAACATCAAGTGCTTAGACCACCACCAAGCCGAAGCCTACCAAACCCTGTCTTCCATCGGAACCAAGCCCCGCCACACCAGCGGAAAAATAGATCTACCAACCAAAGCCCTCCATAGGGAACCCACAAACAACCATCAACCAAGGAAACATGAGGGAAAGGTTCCCCATGGCACTCGGAGGGAGGTGACAAGAACCCCTCACTGTACCCTGAAAAGTCCCAAAGATAGGATAGCCCCAGCAAGCTGGAAAGAAGGAAGCCAGACCAGCACATACACGAAGATGTACCACAAGAAACCTCCGCCATCGGTCCTATCTAAGAAGCCAAACAGGTGCCAGGAACGCTAGCTGTACAAAAGCAACCCAAGGAACCCAACCATCATGAAGCCAGGCGAACAAAGCAGACACCAATAAGGTTACCTGCAAACAACTTCCCAACCTATATTTGCAAAACCCGCAAGTGGAAAGGACAACATAGGGGTCCCCAACCAAAGGCTAAACATCTATAGACCCCGAAGGGCCCAAAACCAACCCTCGACAGGGAACACTACTGCCCAAACCAGATTTTTGATCACAGAAAAAAACCCAAATTTGACCGAAACATACCCTAATGGGCCCCACAATCTGCACCTAATTAGAAGCACACTGCCCCACACAGCTATCAGCAGAGCAGCCACCTATAAAGTTCATCAAACAGACTGAAACCCCAAGGCCCACGCGCAACCTTGCACATGAAAGGCAAAACATCTTCAACCTCAAACAAAAAACTTCCAACCGCCATAGATGAACCTGCAAACTAAACCCAGATTCCAAAAAAAACCCTATTTTCAAAGCAGAAGTGGTTTTTGAAACTAAACAGCTGCGTAGACTCACACTCAATCTTTAAACGCACTCTCCGCGCGTGGGGTTACACAACGTCTTCAACAAAAATATGATGCAGGGCAAAGCTTAGCTGAACCACAGATCGGCACCTAGAGGGTCGCATCCTTTGCTTCACTCTGCAACCTAACCACGGTAGACAAACCTGAAAACCCACCTCTAAAAAGGGAAGAGATCCACTTCTAGAGCACCTAACCAAACCAGGAACAGCTCAGATTTAATAAATCCAAATCACAAACCCCATGGAAGCTTCAAAGGATGCCACCACGGGACAACACCTCATAGCTCGCAACCACCAAAAAACCAAAGTGAGAACCATCCACAAAAGAAGTCGGGACTTGAATCGGTCCCACCCACTGTAAACCACTGGCTCCTAATCCAAATTCAACCTAAGTTTCTCTACTTCACCATCGCAGATACATGCTCCGAACTTACATCAGAATAGCCATGGAGAGGGCACTCCCCCAATCAGCAACGAACTTTAACACCATCTTCAACCCTACTTCTTCACAAACCGACTAACAAGATGATGGAGGCACCCGAACCAGACCAAGAACCCCAAGACAAAAAATAGAGCAATCCCAGGTTTTGAAGACCTAAGCATGTACCATTCACGCGTCGTCATCCACCTCGACCGATTGCAACTATCTCCTTGGCTTCTCGAATCCGTAACAGATCACCTCCACCATAGCTAACCCCAAGCTCAGAAACCAGAGCCCAAAGTTCTTTGCGACAACAAGCTATGGCGATGAAGCCATGCATACACCATTGAACTTTGATAAACACTTCAAGACAGCAAAACAACAATATCCCCTCCATACTTTCACTGCTCGAGCGAAAGCTACCAGAACTTTCACCGCTCGACCGAGAACCACCATCAGACATGATAATGAAACAAAGCCCGGGGAAGAGCCCTCCAAAAAGGAGGCTCTCCCCAAGAAAAATGCACGGTGATCACTTTTTCCTAGAGAGAAGGAGGAGTATTTTTCCAAATCTTGAAATCCCCTCCCTGAATTGAGGTTTTCATTCCATTGAAAGACAACGAAGCTTAGATTTTGCATCAATGTCAATACACACCCTCGCGTATGAGATACGCTTTTTTTAATCAGTGGCTCTATCCAAGTGGAGTGGAACACCAATAGCACTAGCAACTCTGCTAAGGCATGCAGAGTTCCAGAACTCTAAGGGTAAATTATGTAATTTAACCCACATCGGAATAACCGAGACAGAATCCTTGGATAGAGCAAGCATCCTTTTCCATTTCCGCAAAATAAGAAGCCTACCCAAAAAATGCCATGGGCCTTTTTTATTGCATTCACGGCCTGCTCATTCTCAAATTTAAAAAAATAAAAAACTTTGTCATTAGCAATGACATCACACAGACCAGTATTATCCCATAGCTTCTGAGCCGTAGCGTGAAGTAAAGGAAAGGGCATATTTCCATCTAAAAAATAACCAACAAGACAATTTTCCCAATCATTCACCTCGACTAGCTCCCTGTCAATAACGACCAACGGAGGGGCCTCCTTATCAGTCAGAGGAATATAATCCTACTTAATTGACGACTGACTCTTGTCTATGAGAAGGGAGGCTCAAGTCTTCCCCTTACTCCTAACCCCTTGAGCCAACTTACTTTCCATACGCTTTGGCTTACCCTCATCCTTCTCACTACGGGACTCCAGAGAGGAGTCTCTAACCTTCTTAAACTATCTAGCTGTAAATCTTCCTCTATTTGCAATACTAGCAGGCCCCCTCCCAGAGGTGGGAAGATTTGGTTTCAACATACCCCTTGGCAACATATCGGGGCTATCTCTGTGGTAGACTTGAGGACCTCTCGGGATAGGGGCTTCTTCAACAGGAGCCACCATAGTTTCTTCATGAGCCTTCCCTTTTAACCTATAAAGTTCATCAGAGAGTCTTTGACCTTTCCCTTCAGCGATATCAAGTTCATACCTAGCTATTTTGAGAAGAAGAGAGTTAGTATCAATATCATGGCAACCTTCGGAATCATCCGAAGCTTGTTCTTCAGCACCCGCCAGCCCAGTAACAAGATTCTCTGGATTAATATCATCTTGGTGTTTGACCGCCCCTTTACCACTGTCAATAGTGGCCCTAACCACTTCATACAACTGGTTGAACTCCATACTTGGGCTAGCAAGGGTCCCCAATCTCTGAGCCTCCTCTTCGAGGACATGTTCCAGATGGGCCTGCGCCAATTTAACCCTTCCAATCGCTATTTCATTCATCAAAATTTCACTGACCTTAACCAAAGGAGAAAGCACCATGGGAACGAAGTCCTTCGGAGTATCATTGGCAACCTTTGAGGGAGAAACCCTCTGCAGAGAACTAGGAGGTTGCCCAGTGCAGCCCTTTTTTTTGGATAATTAAAAATGAATAGAAGAGCAAAAGAATTACAGATTTACAAGGGGCATACCCCAGGCAAACAGAAAAGCAAAAACACAACCAAAGACCAACAAAACAACAACTAACTAGCAACAACACCACCACGAAACAACTATAAAAACACTAGGTAGCAGAATCCAAGAAACCACAGCAGCAACTCCTAGAAGCCGAAGCAAAACAAAAACAGAAAGAAGTGCAGCAAAAGCAGCACAGCCAACAAACAGCAAAAGCAGATTGCCAAAAGCAGGGAATAGGGACCTGAAGCAGATAAACACCAGAGCAAGAACTCGCCAGAGGCAGCAACTCAGCACAAACTAGAAACAGTCACCATACTCGGGGCAGTGAGCCGAACCCAGAGAATGGCGAGCCAAAAAGGAGCAAGACAGCAAAACAAACAGCAATACCACTGCAGCAAGGAGATGAGAAGAGCAACAGTAAGCAGCAGCACAAACGACAACAAACCCAACCAATAGCAACAGCCTCGAAGAAGACCAGCAGGGGATTCTCAATGTATAGAGGTTGATTAAATAGGATTGTCAGTAATCTAATTTAATCAATGGTTATCTGTAATTTTAAATGTGGGGAGATTTAAATTAATTATTTAGTAATTGGAAGCTCGAGACATAATCGAGATAGAGTCGGGAGTTTCGTGGAATAAGTCTTAACTCATGTAAAAATGAATCTAACTCGGGGACTGAGTTAGTGATGTTCAGTTTTTTACACGATTAGCCCGTACTTTATTTTTCCTCGTGGTCCATCGCGTAGCCCGGGTTTTACAATCTTTAGTTTGCTCAGTATGATTTTTAGGATCCCGTAATTTAATTTGATCAATATTTAGCGACCGATTTAATTTGAAATTAAATTGGAGGTCGGGGGCCTTTTTGGTCAGCCACCACCTCACCTTATTAATTAATTTAATTAATTAGATACCCAACCGCCACCTAAATGGTCAACTGCAACCTCACCTTATATCTCCACTAAATGAGTTTTTCTGATTTGGTTATTTGGTTAAATCCCAAAATTATCTCTCTTTCCATATTTCTCTATCTCTATCTCCTCCCATATCCCTTGGATGGTGGGATGCTATGGGATATGTATTTAAATTCTGTGATTTACTGGCTATTGGAATTGTTTTTAAAAAGGCATCTTCGGAAATAGCTTAAGAGGATGGTTTTTTGCTTGGCTCATATATATTTTTTTTTCAAAAGAGAGAATTAGAAAAGAGAGATTGAAAAAGAGTTTTAAGAAAAAGCTTTAGAATTTTTGTTCACTAAAAATTTTGGTGAGTTTTCTCTACATGAGAAAAAGAAAAATAATAATATTATTATTTTTCGAGTTTGAAGATTGAGCAAACGATTCAGAGACACTAAGAAGAATCACAGCCCACACTGTGTTCTTCGTGTTGTGCAGATGGGTCATACGCGAGAAGATCGTCGGATCGTCTCAACGGGTTACTTGCAGTCATAGAAATTAGTCTAACAAGATTTTTAAAGGTATAAAATTATTTTCTGCATATTTTATGCCTTTCCACGTATTTTTATCTACGTCCTTATAACGGGATCCCCGGAACTCCAACAAGTGGTATCCGAGCCCACCGATATTGTTCGTAGATTACAAGTACGCGGCTGTTAATCTCTGTTTTGCAGAAATTAGCCACTTTATGATTTGTCTTTATTTTGAATGAATGTTTTTTATTTCTATGCTTTGGTTTTTCCCCGATAATATAATTCGGGTGATAGAAATTGTGAACTCCAAGTGACAGGCATAGGATTTAAAATATTTTTTCATTCCAAGTTTCGTATTTGATCGAGAAACGGAGCGGAACAGATCATCGAAGACGGGACCAGCACCGGCGCATGCCCAGAACGCGATTACGTTCGGACGCTGGATAAAAAACGTCTGAACGTTTTTGTCCAGAGGGATTTTGTTGGTCGTGCGTCCGGACGTTGGAGCAAAACGTCCAGACGTTTTAGTCCAGTGGCTTGAGGACGTGAAGAACGTCCAGACGCCGAGCCAAACGTCCGGACGCTGAGATGCTGAAGTAGCACGAACTTTGGATTTTGGAGGATTTTTTGGGATTTTGGCTTATCTGCTCAACGGATAACCTGCTCGATCATAACAGTGGTTTTTAATTTTATATTTTTTATTATTTGTTTTGGATGAATATTTTTATTATTTTTGTATGGTTTGTTTTATTTTTTTAACAAACGATAAATACAAAAAAAAATAATAATTTTTTGTCTAAACAAATATTGAAACTAAAATAGCTTTATTTTAATTTAAAGTTAAAACAAAGATGGTTTAATTAAATTGGAGAAACCCTAGTTTTAATTAATTCTTTGTTTTAAAAAATTTTTATTAGATCAAATAAAACCACTATATTTAATTTATGGGTTTAAATTGTTTAAAGTTTTAAAAGTTTTTTACCAATTGGTTTTAAAACTTGGATTAAATAATATTCTGTAATTAAATAGGTTTTGTTTATATATTAAACAAAAATATTTTAATTGATCAAATAGGGCAACCTAATTTTAATTAGAAATTAAAATATTGTTTAATGTTAAATAATTTTTTTTCTTAGATTTCTACATTAATTAAACAGGATAAGTTTTAATCTTTATCTTATATTTTATTAAAGATTTAAAAATTTTGTTTTAATTAATTAGAATTAACAAATATTTTCAAAATTCTCATTTTTCAAAAATTAAGTGGGAGAGGGATTTAGTCACATATAAATCTCACGGTCTTCATTACTAGTTCATTGGTAATGCAATAATAGTCTGCGTGCCGATTTTGACTTTCGGCCTCCTCATCGGATGGACTATAGTTATGGATTACCAGAACAGATCTCCGTAAAGAGTAATTTGATAAAGTGTGTCAGTAGGATTACATCCTCTCCATCTGAGGGATCCGGTACAAGGACACGGTCTTTTCGAATTAAGAGTAATAGTATACACTTAAACAAAAATAATAGCATCCTCCCCGCCGGAGTCACTACTATTATTTTTCAGGATCAAATGTATATCGGCTATTTAATTTTACTAAGAATGTTAATGTCCTGGAAAGTAAAATTAATTGACTTTGGGTCTGTCCGGGCGAATGTTGATTGGTAGACGTCCACACTAACGTGGCCTGCTATATTACGGTGTGCCCCGTTGCAGGTTAATTCTTTTAAAAATAAAATGGTTGAGAGTACCATATTTTAAATTGAATTAATATTTTTCTCATAAAATTAATTAAGTTTAATTTTGATTCTCAAAATTAAAATGACTTTCAATCCACTAGCAAGTATTCTAAAAGAACACAAATTTACCGGGCCAAATTTTATCATTTGGAAATGGAATTTGGATATAGTGTTGACTTTTGAGTACTATGGTTTGGTTCTTGAAATGGTCTTTCCACTGATACCTGGCAAAGGGGCAACGACCAGGAAACTCAGTTTTACCAGAGGTGGAAAAAGGCTGATAGGATGACTAGGTGCTAATACTGGCTTCTATGTCAGATGTACTGCAACATGAGCCGCCATGAAGGTCCTAATGAACACAACCATGGCTGAGGGTACACCAGTTACGGACCACGCTCTTAAGATGATCGGTCTTCTGAACGAGTTTCAGGTCCTTAGAGCAGAAATTAATGGGGAAATCCAGATCGATATCTTACTCCAATCACTACCTGACTTATTTCAACAGTTTTTCCTGAATTACAACATGAACAAGTTAGAATTCACACTGGAAGAACTATTAAAAGAGCTTTAGGCAGCTGAAGGTGTTATCCAGAAATCGGCGAGTGCCTTTGTTGCTGAAAAATATTCTATTTCTAAGCTGAAAGGTGGTAAGAAGAAAAAGAAGTTTTAACAACAGTTTAAGGCACCAGCTCAGGGGACAGTGAAGAAGCCTAAGGACAAGTGCTATCACTGGAAGAAGTCAGAACATTACAGGAACAACTTTTCAGATCTTCTCAACAAAAGGAACAAACAAGGTATATCTTATTCTCTAGTTGTTGAAGCATGTTTAGTGGTGTTATCTGGTGGAATGGGGATAGGGCGGTTAATGATTTTATATTATTCTCTGGTTTCTGTGATGGTCGCATTGTGTGATATGGGATGTGTATGCAGGGCAAGGTTATATGCTCCTAAACGAAAAAGGGCCAAGCCTCCGGCTCGAGCTTCATCGTTCTAAGGTGCCTTATCTGTGCGAGATCCTGTATGGCTTTGGTCAAATTGGACAACATGACAGGTTTTGGTTTGGGGTTACATGTTAAACTCATGTTGAAGGTTTTGGTTTGTACGTAGTTCTGGTAGTTGCCCAGCCATGAGGGTTGTTCATGGCACAGTAACTCAATAGTT
>JAUTBS010097831.1:0-12911 GCA_032361285.1 Aequorea victoria | reverse complement strand
TCAATGAATTAAATTTTAATTTTAAAGCCCAATTAAATAAATTTAATTCATTTTATAAACTAAGTCTTGAAAATTACCAAAAAATCTAATTTTTAATCAAATATTAAAGTGGGACCCACATGAATTATCTAAATTATAAAAATACAAAAATAAAATAATTTTTAATTGCCAAAAACACCCATTGCCGGCAGCATGGTGGGGGAGTAGTGGATGGGACTATTTTGATTTTTGAAAAATAAAAAATCAAAGGAAAATAGGATGGGATAGCTTGCTTAATTTTCAAGTAAGCCTTGTTTGAAATTTTAAATTCATTCCAACACATTTTAAATTCATTCCTACAGTAATTAAATTATTGTATGAGATAATTATACACTTAAATATAATTCAAGAAAATAAGAATACATGAATTAATTAAATTATGGGAGAAAACTATCCAAAAAAAATTAATGCAATAATTCCTCAAATTCTCATCATTTCCCCAATTCCCATCAACTATTTGGCGTACCCTAATAGTGCTCTAATAGTGCTCAAATAGTGACATTAACATAACTAATTTCATGAGATTTTGATTTAATTAATTCTTAAAATCCTAAAAATTTTCCTATAAATACCAACCAATTTCCAAGCCTTTTCTCCCCATTTTTTTCCCAACCCCACTCTCTCTCTACCCCCTCCCCTTGCTCGGCACACCTAGAGAAGAAGGAGGAAGAAAAAAAAAAGGAGAAGGAGAAGAAGAAAGGAGGAGAAACTTAAAGTTTAGTCCCACCTCTAGTTCAAGAAAACTAAAGTAAGGATCTCCTAGAACTTGTTATTTCTTTCCTTAAATATCATGTTCTTACCTCTAAGCTTCTCTAAGATAAGTTAATGGACCAAGAATGGAAGGAGATGGACCTAGGACTTAGAACCTTGGATGTTTTGTTTAGGACCTTGTTCTATGGACTTTCTAAAAGATCATTAAATAAAGAACAAACAATGTAAGAATCTTTTAGAACATCTTATTTCTTCCATAATAACATGTTCTATAACTCATCTCTTCTCCAAGATAAAAATGATGGACACAAATAAATGAAAATGGACTAAGGACTCTGGGACCATGGATGTAATTGAATACTTTGCTCTAGGGACATTTTAAAAGGACATTAAATGAAAAAATAATAATGTAGAGACTTGTTGTGAACATTTAGATGCTTATATGTTGTTATAATGTGTTTTGAACATGCTTTGTTTGGGAAAAAAATAGGAGGTAGTGATGATTTATTAAGAAAGTATAAAACAGAAAATGAGAGATCAATAATAATGCCTTTCCAACAATTTTCGAGGGAACCAAACAGGGCCTAATTACAAATCTGTTTTTACCATAGCTTACTTAAGATGTCATAAGCATGTATGATTTTTGGTTAAGCTTAAAAATTTATTTTTGAACCCCTTTGACAATTTAGAAAAATCTGTGACAGTTGAGGTAGATTGATAGTCAACTTTAAACCTTCATATCTTTCTCCATAAAAATCCCCTTAAGTTGATCCACATCTCCAAAGATATATATATCTGAGTCTAGTTTGACCCCCTTTTTACAGAAGTCGATTTCACTAAGTACATTATTAGTTATGCCATTTTTTTCCAAACAGGTCCTTATTTCGACAGCCTCTGTTGTATTAATTTTTAGACCACTTTATGTTTGCAACCAGCTTTCGGTCCCTTGATAAAAAATGTAGATAACACCTCTATTTATCTCGCTGTAAAGTTTCATAGTTTTACAGCAATGTTTGATAGCCTTAAAGTATTTTAGAAGCACTGTGACAGATTCTGTAAATGACTCTGCTTTGAGAAATTTAAGTGTTTGATGCTCCATGAACCTTAAGTCTTGTTTGTTTCTTGTTTAAACATTATCCATGAGTTTAAATGTTTGTTTATGACTAGAATACTTTGTTATGATATCATATTATGTTATGACGTATCACATGCATGGACCGAGTCTTGGGTGAGGAGTTCACCTTGCGTCTAGTTCGGCTAGGTTTGATTTTGGTTGGACTTTGTGTTTGTTGTTGTCAAGTTCACATAGATGTGACTTGGGTCGTGATTGTGTGATGGAGAGGGCGGCTTCCTTTCCATGTTATGACCAGATGTTGAGTATCGTGTTTTGTGGTGCACCATGTCGAACTAAGATTTTAGCGCAGTAATTATGGACTCAGATGGACGGTGGTAACGGGGTGTTTCACCTGACTGTGCCCCGCCGCCCTTGGGGCATAAATGAGCTAGTTGAGTATGTCACTGGGCTACGGCTCATGGTGTGACAAGGTGTGACAAGGTGGGTCTTTCAGATCTGTCCTACCCATGATTTTTGTTGAACCGGTGGGTATGTAATCCACTGTGAATCAGGGGACTGTTGTGGGGGATTGTATCCGACTGTCTGGCAGTATATTTTCTCAAGTTCAAGTTCAAGTGTCAAGTTTTGGGTAGTATATTTTCGTCGAATCCTTTCGGCGTAAAGGAGTCCTGGTCATGTATCAGAATTTACATCACTTTCGCATATCATATTCTGTTATATCTTGTTGTATGTATTTAAGTGTAGAAATGTTATGTTCGGGAGATTTTTTCTGGGCTTCGCAGCTCATGGTGTTTCATGCCAGGTTTTGAGAAAGGATCGGTACCGGAAGAGCAAGAAGAGGAGTGCGTCAAGCCGTGGCTTAGTGCTGATTGTAATTTCTATTAATTTTTTTATTTTTTGGCTTGTAACTTAAAACAGGGCGTACAATGTGCTGTACAAGAACACTAAACATTATTACTGTATGTTAAATATTAATCAAGTGTGGAATGTTTGCCTGTAGCATAACCTTATTTACTATAATTACGTCTCTTAACGAACCGATATTTTTGGAGCGTTACATTTGTCATGTACCCTTGTACCCTTTTTGGAGACTTAGAAGTCTTATGAGATCATCCAAATAGAGAATTGATTGACTAATTTAGAAAATAAAATTAATTTAGAAGTCTTGAAAAATTAGTCCCATAACTTGGCCTATAAATACCTCACTCCTCTCAAGCCTCCCAACCTTTTCTCTCCTCTTCACTCTCTCTCTTCTCCCTCTCATTTCGGTGACCAGGCCTGGAGAAATAAAGAAAAAGAAGAAGAAGAAGAAGAAGAAAGAAAAATGAAGAAGAAGAAGGAAAATGGGATGAACAATAAAGCTAAGTCCATTCTCCTAGATCAAGAACCAACATGTAAGAACCTCCTAGAACTCTTCATTTATTTCCCTAATAATATGTTCTTATATCTAAACTTCTCTAAGATAAAAGTTAATGGACAAAAGTGAAGGAAGATGAGGGTAAGTCATGCAAACAAGAAAAGATGAAAAACTCATGTTCTAGGAAACTTTTAAAAAACCCAAACATGAGGAAACAATGATGTATAAACTAATTATGAACCTTCTTATATATGTATGATGTTGTTATGATATGTTTGAACATACTTTGGTTGTGTAAAAATAGGGGAAGTTGATGAATATTCATGTTCATGTAAAACAGAGAAAAATATAATGATAATTAATCCATTCCAACAATTTTCGTGGGAATCAAATGATCCTCAATTAAAAATCTGTTTATACCAGAGGTTATTTAGGGTGTCTTGAGTATGTGTGATTTTTGGTTACGCCCCAAAATGTATTTTTGAACCCCTTTGCTAATTTATAAAATTCTGTGACAGAGAGGCAAAAAATAGATCCACTTTGAACCCTTGTAACTTAGTCTACAAAAATTCTCTTAAGTTAATCCATATATCCAGAGATAGACATATGAGTCTAGTTTCACCTCCTATTTACAGAATTTGATTTCATTAAGTATATTTTGAGTTATGAGATTTTTACCAAACAGATCCTTATTTTGACACCCTCTGTTGTATCAATTTTTAGACCTCATTTCTTATACAACCAGTGTTCGATCCCCTCAAGAAAAATGTAGATAACATCTTAATATAGGTTTGTGTAAAGTTTTAGAATTGTTCAGTAAGGTTTGATATTTTTAAGATATTTTATAATCAGTGTGGCAGATTCTGGAATGTGCTCTGTTTTGAGGATTTAAGTGTTTAAATGTTCTTTTGTACTAAGTCTTGTTTGACTCTTCTTTAAATATTATTTATGAGTTTAATTGCATGTTTATAGCTGAAATGAATGTTATATGATCTCAACTTATGTTATGGCATCTCTCATGCATGGCTTGAGTCTCGAGTGGGGTCGTTCATCGCGTGTCTAGCTTGGCTAGGTTTGATCCTTGTAGAATAGTTTTGTTGTTAGCAAGTTCATCTGGTTGTGACTTTGGGATGGTGGTTCCGAGGTGCAATAGAGAGCTTCCTCACCTGGCCGTACCTCATCGCTATTGTGATCTTAGGATAGAAAATGGTGGGTTTCCTTTTCTTATCGTGACCTTGGGATGGTGGTTTCGAAGTGCAGCGGAGAGCCTCCTCACCTGGCCGTACCCCGTCGCCATGGTACTGTTTGGTACACCGTGTTGAACTAAAGAATTTAACACAGAATTGTCTGGGACTCATGGATGTGGTAGTTCCGGGGTGCAGCGGAGAGACTCCTCACCTGGCAGTACCTCACCGCCCTTGTGGCATTCATGAGCTAGTTGGGTAAATCACTTTGCTACGATTCATGGTGTGACAAGGTGAGTCTTTCGGGCAACCTGGTTTAAATGTCTGAAGTTGTAATCTTGGGTGGCTGAGTTTTGTCGGATCCTTTCGGCGTAAAGGAGTCCCGATCGTGAATCAGAGTTTACATCATTGTCGCATATTATATTTTATTATATCATGTTGTATGTATTAAGTGTTAGAAATGTTGGGTTTGGGAGATTCTTTCTGGGCTTAGCAGCTCATGGCGTTTCATGCCAGGTCATGAAGAGGAGAACAATCGAAGAGGCCGCAGAAGAGTACGTCGAGCCGTGGCTCACTTGATCAAGTAGCAGCTGTACTTGGGAAAAGTTTAATTTCTATTATCTTTTGCTGTCGGAATGTAATAATTAAACAGGTTTTGCAGTGAGTTGAAATACACTCGTTATTACCTATGATAAATATTAAATTTTGTTGGATGGTTGTCGTTAAAATAACCCAAAATATTATATGTATGTCTCTTAATGAACCAAATTTTGGGGCATTACATTTTACATTCTCCCCCCCTTAAAAGAATTTCGTCCTCGAAATTAGAATGCGCTAATCTTGAGGATAAAACTGTGGATTTACGCTACCACGCTTCGCTGTGCACTCAAATTATACCCTTACAAATTATATTCCTTAAGAGTACGAATTATTATGATTTCGGGTCTCATGGTTCAACATGATCAAAAACACCATAATTTTATTAGAGTCATTTATCAATACAACTCATTTATTCAAACACTTACTTCTTATTACTTATCAACTATTCATAGCCAAAACTTCAAGAATACGGCTAATCCATTTTATTTCTAACTTATCCTTCTTCGTAACAATCAATTATTCTCATTCCTTACACCACAGATGGTGCAACATCCACCTCCTCACGAGTAATAGCATAAACATGCCCTTGTGTAGTTGTGCTTTTTCCTTCCGTTCCCTTGCTTCTGCAATAGGTGGATACGTGTCCAGCCTTACCGCATTTATAACACGTCTTTGCCATTCCAGCACAATAGTGCCCACGAGAATGGACTTTCCCACATTTGTTGCATGGATTCCAGTTGGTTGTTTTTCATTCCCATTGGTTTGAGCTTGTGGTTGTTCTGGCATATATGCATTCTTGGCAGGATTCCCTTATTCAGTGTGATTCTTTGTTGTTTTCGAGTCTCTGAAACTCTTGGGTTGCAGCTCCCTGCTCTTCAGAGCGTCATCCAGCATCTTTTTAGCTAAAAAAGCCTTGGTCACTAGTTCGGACAAAGCCTTTGCCTCGAATAGTGAAACCCTACTACGAATAGCCGAGCGTAAACCACTCTAAAAAAGGACCACCTTATTCTCCTCATCACCAACATATTATGGTGCGAAATGGGACAACTCAGTAAACTTTGCTTCGTACTCTACCACAGTCAAACTCTTTTGTTCCAGCATGAGGAACTCCACTTGTTTTTGTTTTTTAATCGCTACAGGGTAATATCTATCATCGAACAATGCCAGGATTTTGTCTAGACAAATTCTCGTTCCTTCCCTTCATACTGGCACTTCACCATGCGCCACCAATGCTCTGCCTATCCTTCTAAGACGTACATTGCCAAAGACACCTTATGGTCGTCAGTGCAACCTAACCTTTCAAAGATTTTCTCCATGTGAAGCTTCCATACCTCAGCATCATCAGGGTTGGTTGACCCCTTGAAGGTCGAAGGATGAGCCTTGAAAATTTTCTCGAATACAGAGCCCTTATCCAAGCTCATAACTTTGTCAGTACCATCCATTCTCAATTGAGATTGGTGCCCAGAGATCAAGCCTGCCAGAGTCTGGAGGGTGTGAAATGCACTTTCAGTAACAGGGGCAACTGGGGCTTCAGGGATAACTGGTGCTACCGGGGTAGCTGTGGCTTCTGGCGCCACTGGGTTTCATTTACTTCCGGAGTAGTATCAGGAGTGTGTTCTCGTGGTGCATCTTCTGTCGATGCATTCCTTGAATTCACGTCGCGTCTTGGGTGAGCCATCTTACAAATAAGGTGTAGATTACTAAGTTTTACCATAGGTATTTAATCAACATATATCATAGGAATTCATAGCATATATTTTCTATAATCAAGACTTTCCAGTTTTGAGAGTATTTTTCTAACGACTCCTACGACTTAGAGGGTTGTTTTTCTCAAATCTGATAACTTACTTATGACTTCGAATTAGAACCATCGTTGCGTCCAACGTGTTTTCAATAAGATTTCAAAGCCAGTCAAACAGACGTCCAAAGACAAGAGTATGACACCCATAAGTCCTATACATCAACTTAGGTACTTTACAATTTATATTCATGATAGCACAGATATACATAAAATTCACATGATATCACGAGTCATTGCACTAAAGATCAAATGCTACGCAAGATCATATATATAAGCTAATGTTGCATCTACGGAAATTAAAAATTCATAATTGAAAAAAACTCTAGGGATTCAGACCTCTACTAATGATGATATGACGCATAACATGTTACTTATGAACTTATGCTTTGATACCAACTTGTCACACCCCAAATTTTTGGAAAGGTGACCGGCCATGGATGATGGGCCTTGATCCAATGAACCAAGTAAGCCTTAATCATTTTCAATTAACAATAGGTTAAATAATCTAATCATGCAAGAATTTAAATAATTAAAATCCATAATTATACACGTGGGACAAAACCGCCCACTACCTCATCAATGTATATCAACAATTCATTATCAATTCGTTTACTTTATTTGAATGCGGAAGCAAAAATATGAATGCGTATAATGCATGTCCTAGAGGTCTTTATCCTTGGATCCCCTTGAAGCAGTCGAGTTCATCATCTAGCTTCTTCCTTCAACTCCTGAAATGTTTAGTTTTACAACATCAGCAAAACTAGTGAATGAAATCATGTATATTATAATACAGTTCAAAACAAGGGATATGAAATAATTTGCACGTCAACATAATCATGGCAGGATATGCACAGTAACATCAAAAAGTAATCTTTCAACTCATTATATCTTATCTCATTATTTCATATCATTTCATATCATAACCTCATTTCATATCATAATCCCATTTCATATTATTTCATCTCATTTTATATCATTTTACATCACGATCTCATTTCATATCATTTCATCTCATACATTTATAGTTTCCTTTCATTTGGTCCCGTTATCGCTTCACGAGTCACTAAGATATCACATATTCATTTGGTTCCGTTTCTTAACGAGTCACCAAGATATCACATTATATAATCATTTGGCCCCGTTTATGGGTCGTCAAGAAATTCTATTCATTTGGTAACTTTATCAAAACATCTCTTCAGACATTATGTCTGTATCACATCATTTGGTTCTATTTATGGATCACCAAGATATCACATTCATTTGATAACATTACATGAATTACCAAGACATCTCATCACACATTAAGCCTGTATCTCATCATTTGGTCTCATCAACGGGTCACCAGGAAATTCCACTCATTTGATAACATTACACGAGTCACCAAGGTATCTCATTCATTTGGTAACATTACACAAGTTACCAAGATATCTCGCTGAATTGGTAACACTACAAGAGTCACCAAAAATTTATATAGTATAGTCATTTGGTCTCGTATACGGATCATCAAGATATCTCATTATATTTGTATCAATACATATACTTCTATTTTATAACATAGGATGTCGAGGTATTAATAAGAATCATCTTCTAACACTTGTCATGATGTATTTTATAACGCTATTCATAGTACTTCTCATAACTCATTTCATTATAGTTTTCATGCCACTTTACCATTATCTATTTCATAACACTTTTCATTATACCTTTAATAAGTCTTTTCATAGCCCAAATCATAACTCTTTTCTTGATATATTTTATATCGCATTTCATAATATTTTTTATTTGGTTCCTTACAAGTGAAATTCATACAATATTATTTTAAAGGCATTTAAACCATAACTACTTTCTTTTTAAAGATATTTATAAAATATGAAATTTTACTGCAAGTATGTACAATTAATCCGTTCATCAGTAAAATAATTCTACCATGATTTTGAAAGAAAACTATTTAACGCCATTTAAAACATTCAAACATTTACTCATCAAGTTTGGGGATATGGAGAATTTAATGAAAAATACGTAGCACGAGAGTCACTCACCTGATATCCAAGCTAGCTTTAAAAGAATGAGAAAGCAATCGACGGTTTCACACGTCAACCTGATTGTACAATACCATAATTAAAAGCAATAATTGAAGCTAATGAACTAGTTATAGCTACCAAACGAACCCTTAACCCGTTTAATAATTCTAATGTTTGTTTTTGATGTTCTATCATTTAAACTAATACCCAAATAGGGCCTACGCATTATAATTTGTTTCATGATATTTTTCTTAGACTTTTGGTGTTGTGAGTTGACACCGTAGGATGATTCTCGGCAAAAACATCACAGCAGGCAAAAGGGACTTACGGCCTCGGAACATGGGTAAAAAACGTACCAAAATTCATGAATTCTAAGATGTGATAACTTACAACTAAAGAGCTGGGAAAAATAACAAAAAGGCTCACGGTGATCAAAGTCGAGTTTCTAATGAAAGTAGGTTGCAATTGGGTGAAGGAAATCCAAAAAAATTGAAATATGGTCACTATATTTTTTATAACTTTCTCTATAATGGGAATTCTCGTATGAAGTTAAAACCACTGGAAAGAAGACATCCGAGGTTTCAATTTAGACACAAGAATGATCCTATTTGAATTTCGAATGATTAAGTTATGTCCTTTTGAAATTAGAACACATAAGGTATCACGAAAATAGTGGCTTCGGGACAAAAATGTCCGAACGCCTAAGACCAGCGTCCGAACGCCTAAGACGGGTAACGAAACTCAAGAAAAATGCCCGGACGCAGGTGTAAAACGTCCGAATATTTTACACCCGAGGGCTTGAACCAGAAACTCCAATGGTTGGTTCCCAGATCCCTTTTTACATCATTTCTTCATGGTTTATATTCCTATACCTATTATGATTTATTTAATCATGTTTTCGATAGATTTTACATCTACAATTACATTTTAATTATCGAGACTCGAATTTTCTATTATAATATACATATATATAGAGGTTATATGTACATGTGTATATTTTTTATACGAAATATATATATCTATCATGATTTATATATGTATATCCAAACTATTCTACGTGTTTTGTGAATAAGATTATCACACGATTAGGAATATTAGGGTTTCAAGTTTTTCGAATCAAGGATTAATGGATGTTTTTATATTTCACGGTGATGTATATATTCATCTATATTTTTTTATACAACGAAACCGAAGACACGAGTAAAAACTAACCGGATAGACAGAACGATGGATGATCGTGATGATGGTTGAGTTGGTTGTAAGTGCACGACGGTACGAACCGCGGCGACATGTGGTGGCTGGAGCAAGAGCCGATAGGGGGAAGTCGGGAGAGGGGAGGGAGAAGGAGAGTTGCAAAATATGTTCTGTAGAGAGATTGAGAGGAAAGGGAGAGGAAGAGAGCTTGAGAGAGGAATGAGGGGTGGGTTCCCTTTTAAAGATGATTTAGTGACAATGGATCCAGGAATTCCTACTGGATTCCCTCTATGTCTTCCTCCTTTAAAAACCACTTCCATGGGACATCAAGCATATTCCTCCTTTAATAACAATTTTCATGGGACATGATCCATGAACACCTCCTAAATTCCCTCCTCATGTTTTCATTCTTTTTCTTTTCTTTTTATTATTTTGTCTTCTTCTTCTTTCTTTCTTTTAATTAATTATCCTATTAAATTTCTAGAATTATATTATATTTTTAATTTAGTTAGTTTTTATTTAGTTAATTAATTTTGTTATTTTGTTTAGTTTTAAAAAGATTAAAATTTTACCGGGTTTTACAATCTCCCTCCCTTAAAAGAATTTCGTCCTCGAAATTAAATGCACTAATCTTGAGGATACAATTGTGGATTAACACTACCACGCTTCGTTGCACACTCAAATTATATGTTTACAAATTATATTCCTTAAGAGGACTAATTATTATGATTACGGATCTCATGGTTCAACACAATCAGTTTTATTAGAGTCATTTATCAATACAACTCATTTATTCTAACACTTACTTCTTACTACGTATCAACTATTCTTAGCCACTTTTTCACTGACGCGGCTAATCCGCTTTATTTTTAACTTATCCTTCTCCGTAACAATCAATTATTCTTGTACTTCACACCGTAGGTGGTGCGGCTTCAGCTTCCTCACGAGTGAGAGCATAGACACGACCTTGAGTAGTTGTGCTTTGTCCTTCCATTCCCTTGCTTCTGCAATAAGTGAATATGTGTCCCGTCTTATCGCATTTGTAACACGTCTTTACTGTACCATCGCAATAGTGCCCAAGAGAATGGACTTTCCCATATTTGTTGCATGGATTCCACGTCGGTTGTTTTTCATTTCCATTAGTCTGAGACTGCGGCTGATCTGGTGTATGAGCCTTCTTGGTAGGATTCCCTCATTTAGTGCGATTTCCCATTGTCTCCGAATCTCTGAATCTCTTGGGGTGCATGTCCCTGCTCTTCTAAGCGTCATCTAGACTCTTTTCAGCTAAAATAGCCTTAGTTACTAGTTTGGACATAGTCTTTGTCTCGAACAGTGAAACCCTGCTACGAATAGTTGGGCGTAAACCTCTCTCAAATAGGACCACCTTGATCTCCTCATCAACAACATATTGTGGCTCGAACCTTACCAAATCGACAAACCTTGCCTCGTACTCTGCCACTGTCATTGTCTTCTGTTCCAACATAAGGAACTCCACTTATTTCTGTTTTTTGATTGCCACAGGGTAATACCTATCATCGAACAATGTCAGGAATTTCATCCAGACAAGTTCTTGCTCCTTTCCTTTATATTGGCATTTCCCCATACGCCACCAATGCTCTGTCTGTCCCTCTAAAATATATGTTGCCAAAGACACCCTATGGTCATCAGTGCAACCTAACCTTTCAAAAATTTTCTCCATGCAAAGCTTCCACGCCTCGGCATCATCGGGGTTGGTTGACCCCTTGAAGGTCGGAGGATGGGCCTTCAAAAATTTCTCGAATTCAGAGCCCTTGTCTAGGCTCATAACTTTATCTGTACCATTCATTCTCGATTGAGATTAATGCCCAGAGATCATGCCTACCAGAGTCTGGAGAGTGTGAAATGCACCCTCAGCAACTGGGGCAGCTGGGGCTTTAGGGACAACTGGTGCTACCGGGGTAGCTGTGGCTTCAGGCGCCACCGGGGTTTCGATTACTTCTGGATCTACCGGAGTAGTGTCAGGTGTATGTTCTCGTTGTGCATCCTCTGTTGATGCATACCTCGAATTCATGTCGCGTCTTGGGCGAGCCATCTTGTAATAAGGTATAGATTAATGAGTTTACCAGAGGTATTTAATCAATACATATCATAGAAATTCATGGCATAGATTTCCTGTATTCAAGACTTTCAAGGCTCACGAGTATTTTTCTAACCACTCTTACGACTTATAGGGTTGTTTTTTTCCAATCTAACAACTTACCATGACTTCCAATTAGAATCAACGTCGCGTCCAATGTGTTTCTAATAGAATTTTAAAACCATTAAATAGACGTCCGAAGATGAGGGTACGACACCCCAAAAGTTCTACACATAACTGAACTCAGGTACTTCACAATTTATGTTCATGATAGTATAGATATACTTAAAATTCACATCATATTACGAGCTATTTCACTAGAGATCAAAAGCTACGCAATATCATATACATAAGATAATGTTTCATCTACTAAAATCAAAATTCATAACTGAAAATAACTCTAGGGATCCAGACTTCTACTAATGATGACATGATGCATAATATGTTACTATGAGCTTACGATCTGATACCAAACTTGTCACACCCCAATTTGGGAAAGGTGACCGACCATGGATCATGGGCCTTGGCCCAACGAACCAAGTAAGCCTTAATCATTTCAGTTAACAATATGTTAGGTAATTATTGACCTAAGATTGACTTAGATCTCCTAGTTTACTTAGCTAGGATCAACTCAAAGGAAGGTGAATGAGTTGATGGAAAACTTTTAAACTCTTTTAAATTTTTTAAAAATATCAAGTTAATGCAGCGGAATTAAAACAATTAAGAGTATAAAATAAAGGAGTTTAAGGAAAGAGAGATGCAAACACAATTTTTATAGTGGTTCGGTCAACTCGACCTACGTCCACTCTCCAA
>JAUTBS010097720.1:0-12913 GCA_032361285.1 Aequorea victoria | reverse complement strand
GTGGGGGGGGGGGGGGGGGGGGGGGGGGGGGGGGGCAATGTTCAGCATGGGTCTGTAGTAGTGACGCTGGCCTGATCTTTAGAATTCCTCCCAATGCCTACCTTAAACACACAATCAGACAGCTCCCAGGCAATTTCATTCTTTCAAAAGCTTTCATTGTTTGACATATGCAAGGCCAATAGATGAGGCCTGGCTTCCTAAAAACGGTGAAGACGGTCTGGAATCTCCAAATACTATTGGGATTGGATTTGCATGGGACATGGGTTCAAAATTTCAAATTGTTCTCCACTGGTGAGTTCACTCTTTTTAAGTTTAAACCCACATTGATAAGCTAAGCACTAAGAAGCACGGACACTACTAAATTTGAGGCGTGTCGTGTGTCTGTCCATGTTATTTAGGGTGAGCATCAACAGTAATTTAAATTTGAGGCAGGGCAGTGCAGAAACAAAGTCTGGAGAATGTAGTACGGTGAGTATGGAGTAGCCATGAGAAACTGTCCTAGGTGTGGGGCAGGGCAGGTTGGGCTTCTTTGCTGCAAGGTGGGGTACGGACTACCCCACAAGTGGGCCCCATCCCAAATCCAATCCATTATCATCCCTAGTAGTGAATATATCTATATAAGATTTTGAAGTAAGATTTGATATTAATGAAAGGTTCCTACTATTATGCTGAGTTTTTTCCCAAAACCCTAAACAGCTGGTGATTCTTTCTTCTATGCAAAAGTAATTCTAGAACCATAAAATTGTGATACTAGTTATTGTTAGTGTTGTGCCCTAAACGCCAATCTAAGAGATGTTCTTGGGACAATTTGTAAAACAATCTTATCATTTAATTAATAAAAGGGAAAGTTAATTTGTTACCATGTTTAATTAATTAATTATATATTGTAATTTACATGATCAGTCTGTAGAATTACATTTGAGAAGATGTGTTCTTAAAAAAATAAAGAATATGGGTAAATGTACTTCTTAGCACTTTACTTAGAGATTTCTAGTCATAGGAAAACTAGTTGGACATTAGTTATCCGGGTAGACTAAGGCATATTATGCTTGCTCAATTAGAAGCGTGGCTAGTTTCAAGTCACTTGTATAGAGACATTAAAGCAAAGATGAGAGTTCTTATTAGAGAACAAGCTCACTGAACATGATTGTGCATGATGGTTGCGTGTGTAGTGTGTACTACTATCTTTAACAATACAATGGGTTCGTGTTCTAGCAATGAAATATGAACGTGCATTGGTTGGGTTTAGTGGGACACACATGAAGACATGTGAATGTTCAATAGAGGATGTATCACTCTCAAGTAAATAGAGAAAACAACCTATATGGTCTTCTAAAATATCTCTTGAGAGGTAACACTCTTATGATCGTTTTCAACCTTTCCTATACCCTGACGAACTTGGGAAGTTGAAAGTACCTTCGGATTCAAAATTTGCTTCGTATGGATACATTTAGATGTCAGACCAACTCCAAGGATCAAGCGTTGAATTAGATTTAGAATGTGAGGTATTTATTTTCACTATCGCTATGGATGTTATATTTTGTTTTGTATACATAACAAACCTGATCATGGGTTTTGGGAACCATAACATAATCTATCTTTTTTTTTTTGAACCATAATAAAATCTTAATTCTGCTGCACTAGGGCATTTGATTCCAAATAGTTGTATCTTCTTTCCTCTTAATCATTCAGGTTTTCATTGATCTCCCTCAGGGGATCTCTCATTTTTTTCTAATAGACCTTAATTATTTTGAAGCCTGAAATTCACCATTGAAATTCTTTTTTCAATCCCTTGCACGAGAGTACAAGACCTACCCACGAAATCTGAACCATTGGAATTTTACATCATTTATGCTCCATTCCAACTCTAAAAACAAATATAAAAATCAAAATTCATGAAAGGCACTAATTTATAAAAGAAATGACTTTTTCCTCTATGCAATGGACTTCGAGATATCAATCAAAAAAAGAAGATAACAATATAACAGCATATGCTCAGGACTAAAAGGAAACAAAGAGATAGAGGAAAAGGCGTGCGCACCATCCTGTCATAAACTTTTTTGAAGCCCAGCTCCTAATAACTTTGTAGAAAGTCTACATGGTGACAACATAGTATACAACATTTGTGAGACAATATAAAAGAAATATAGACATAAACAAACAGACAACTATTAAAACAAAAACTTGCGTTCCAGTGATTTCCATGAAAGTCCAGGGAACAACAGTTTTAGCTTTAAAAAAAATCAACCGGCAACGCAACCTTATAAGTTGTGTGGTGCTTGGTGGCATCATTTTAGAAGAAACAATATCCACATGCATTGGTCTGTGTGTGCAGCTAGACATGGTTACGTTCATACGAGTATGGCTGGTCAAGCTTGCACGGATTGCCACATGTCTGGGTTAAGTGCAAGCAATGATGTAACCACGTACATATGTGATTGATACATAGAATAGGTGAAGTGTGGTAATGGTGGAAGGTATTCACTCATGTAGACAGTTTCTAGGAGTTCAATTTAATGTGTTTATCCTCTCTGCAGGACTTAGTACAGGTGTTGGTTGTGAGCCACTTGCAGCACAGTGGGTTTAATGCATTTCAACAGTTATGTTCACCATAAATTAACTTGCAGTTATTCCCAAAAGTTCTATCTTAGAAGGAATGGCTACCCCTTGAAGTAAACAAATTAACAAAAATACAAGCAATTAAAAGACATTTCTTAAATAGATTCAAATAAACCAACCAGAAACTGAGCCAATTGACCACAAAACTGATAACTAACACATTATCTGAAACTACCACAGTTTAGAATGGAACAAAGATCAATGAAACGGTGAAATCCAACGATCAATGATGTCCTTGTCTTCTATAGAAAACAATGAGACCGGCATATCCCACCCAGATCCAAGCCCTTTAAAACCACTATCACGACACAGAAATTTGGTACAGAGAGACCTGAGAATACAGTGGAGAACAAACATCCACCTCATTAATAATTTGGATGTCAGCTAATTTGGTTGCTATTATCAAATCTGAAGGTAAAAGTACTTACATATATCTATAGTTCAAGCGCTATGGCCGGTATTTCGAGTTGCATCTTCAGTTGAATAATTTAACTAGATAAATAGCATAAATAACGTGGCAGCAAATAAGTGAGAGAGCAATTGCCTGACGGATTAATTTTTAATGTTTTCTAAATGAGAGTTGTAAGGATCTAAGAGTATCTCCAATATGCAACAAGAAAGATGAAGAAGCTCTCTTTAGCCACTTTAGCTAGCTAGTTGCTCATTTCAACTCTCAAGCAGGTTAGGCATTTAGCTCACTCTCTTTGAGTCACTTCATTTAGTGAGCGGATGTACACTAGCTCACTCTCTTTGTGCCATTTTTCTGAGCCCTTTCCACCATGCGCTCGGTTAAAGCTGCTTTGTTCATGCTAGAACCCATCTCTCATGATGATTGATCATGATGATAGATATAAAGCATTGATTTTAAATTATGCAACAACATCTTATCAAAAGCATAACAACAAAGTGAACTTTAATGAGTCGATGTGCAGATAAATTATTCCCCTGCACCGTGCAGCCATTGCGTTTCTTAATTTTGACCCTTGCATTTCTTGATTCGGCCCCTTAAGGTTAGACCGATATTTGGTTAAATTTATAGGATTGCCTAAGTTGACTGTGCAGTTATTGACCTACTTTTGTAGGAGCTGCAACATTCAACCATCTGGAGTGTATTCAATCATAACTTAGGATTTTCCACTTGATAAATAACATCCCAACTCAAGTATGAGTTTGTTGTGCTTTAACAGCTGTAATGTGATGGATTTCTTCATTAATTGAATAAATAATTGTAGGCTAGTTGGGAAGTTACTGATCCAACCTATATCTGTATTTTGCATGATTTTTAAGAATGCATTTTTCAATTGTTTTGTACCAAAAAGTCTGGTCGGGCATATAGTTGCAGGGATGGGTTTTGTTTCTTCCAGTCGTAAAAATGCATTTCCAACCGTGGATCCCATCTCTGTTAAAAAATAATTCCCTATAGGCTATAGTGGATGATCACTAACAATTCAATCTACCTGTCCCTTGCTTCTACATTATTTTGTCCTATTTCTATAGTTACATTGTTGTTTGCAACACTATAACCAATTTCTTTGGTTTAAAACTACTATGATAGGCAACTGCTACTTGTCACTCATTTACCATTATTATGTTAAAGAAAGCAAGTTGTGCTATAACCAATTGCAAGTGATTTACCAATGGGATTACTACACAGAATTTTCAACCAACTTTGATTTTGAGGATATGAAATGGGTGACAGTTCCTTACAATCAGCAGAAAAGAAGTGACCCATTTATTCATTACTCAATTAATTGATAAAATAGTTAACTAATGAAGGTTCAAATATAGACACTATGGGTGTTCCTAGCTACAGGGAAAATTCACCATATACCCAACCATAAAAAGATAGAATTGTATGGTAAAACCACAGAGGGTTTGTTAGATTCTCAGCAATCATGGTGAGAACAAACCAAAATGCATACAATTGCTCCCTTTCCTAAAGTTTTCTACGCAGTTTTTGTTCCCCCACTTCATTCTCCCGGAGAACCAAACAAACTATAATAAACGGATCACAGAATCAACACCGAGAAAAAGCTCTTCCCCAAACAAAATTGAATACGGTAAGTTGACACAACTTAATAAAGTCAACTGTATATCTGGATTAGGAAAAAAGTAAAACTACGATCGGTGATGTCGAATTTGCACGTGATCATCAACAAACCGAAAAATGTTCATAAGAAATTAGCGAACACTACACAAACCAAATAAACCAGACTAGTACCATTTCTTCGAAAACCCTATATTATATCACAGATTCAAAAAAAAAACTGCTGTATACAGATAGAGGGGAGAAGACCTCGCGGCCGGAGTGATGAGAAGAGGAAGCGGAAGAGGAGGAGGGCTTAGAAGAGGCGTCGTCATCACGAACGGAGTCGGCAACGGGTATGAGGAGCTCTCGATCTCTGCTGTCTCTGCTCGCCATTACCATCGACGACTTGTCATCGCCCATCAAAGGGCCAACTTCCCAAACTCTCTCTTCCCTCTCTCTTTCTAACTTTTCTTTTCTATTTAATTTAAGTAATTAAACTTTATATAAAACCTGTGACATAGAGGATTATGAAAGGTATAAAGGCTAAGTTTGGAATAAAACAATAGGTTTTTGCTTATTTGTACTAATTTAATTTATTATTGATTTTTCTTTTAAAAAGAAAAATTTACTAAAAATATAAAATAACTAAATAAATCATTATTCCAAATCCAAATGTCCAATAATGCAAGTTTTGAAAAAATTGTAGTATATGCCACCACTACAAAAAAGATACCCATATATTTTTTTGGATTGTGCTTAGCGTCCAGTTTGGTGTGTGGAATTCATCCTAGTTTTACATTACTTTAAATCATTCAAATTGTTTGTTTTATTGTTCTCAACATATAAATTATTCACGTAAAAAAATTAAGTTTATCAAATTTCAATGACTATTTTAATAAATTATATTTGTCTTAAAAAAATGAACGGTAAGTGAACAACACCGTTTATTTTTTAAGACAAACTTGAAATTATTTATTTATTAATGATATTCGATCAATTTAATTTTTTAGTATTAATGATGTATAAATTGAGAATAAATTGTCTTTATTGCCAAATAAATGAACGGTTTTCAGAGCTTAATTTTTTTACCATTTCTCATTAAATGTTAGGTTCTGTTTTGATTTTAATTTTTAATTTGTGCAAAAAAACTTAAATAAACTTCAATGGTTTCAAATTCTGAATTTATTTTTATTGGCCTTCCTTGAGTTATACATTTGAGGTTAAATAGTTGCCAATAAAGGAACATATGTTGCTAATACCATCTTATATAGTTTATGACATATAAAATTTTATAGATTTCATGACATATTTAGGCATGTAATTTTGGTCCGGCTCGAACCCACCTCCAAGCCTAATACTGTGCGGGCCGGTTCAATTAGTGAAATTCTTGGCCTGGGCCCGGTCCTAGACCCGTCGGGCTCGGGCTTGGGCCTAGCCCGTGCACTTTTTTTTTATATAAAGTTAAGCAAAAATTGTATTAATTGATCCACAAAAATTAAATATAATGATACAAGTTAATTTAAAAGTCTGTTTTGATTTAAATTTTAATTTACTAGTTTAACATAATTTAAACTTTTTAAGTAAAGTTAAATAAATTTAAGTTTATTTTTTATACTATAGTCTATAGTTATTATAGTTTGTTTTAATTTAAAATTTTAAGTTAAAGTTTTAAGTTTAAATCTTAATTTGTTTTAAGTTTAAATTTAAAGTTTAAAATTTAAGTTTTAAGTAAATAAAGTATAAATAATTCTATATTCCATAATTTAATCATGATATATATCCAATATCTCTTTATTCTTTCACATAATTAATATATTTCTATTCTATATATAATTATATTATTTATTTTATATATTTTATATATTTATTCCACCTTATAATTAACAATTTCTAATTTCATATATTTATTTCACCTTATTTTATATATTTATTCCACCTTATAATTCTATTATTTTTAATTTTATTTTATTTTTAAATATCTTCGGGCCAGTCTCGGGACGGACCGGGGTTGGGCTTGAAACCCCAGGCCCAGGCCCGCCTATAGCGCCCTCGGGCCTGGGCCTGGGCCTAGACCGGGCTACGCTGAACAGTGTCGGGCTCAGGCCGGCCCACCGGGCTCGGGCTTTTTTTACACCCATACCAATATCCATGGCCGACCTTTTCCAAATTGGGGTGTGACAGTTAAGGATTTCAAATTTATTTTAACTAAACCTTATCCAATAGAGCCGGTAGAGGGCACACCCGAAATGAAAGTTCAGGCCTACCAAAAGTGACAGAAAGCTGATCAGATGTCTCGTTGCTACATTTTGGCTTCAATGTCAAATATGTTGTAACACCAGTATCAGTATATGTCTACTGCCTACGAGATGATTATGAACCTCAGGAAAATATTTGAGGATCATAATCGTTCCGCTAGGATGGCAGCTATGTCAAACTTGGTTAACACTAAGATGGTTAAAGGTACCCCTATAAGAGACCGTGTTCTTAAGATGATTGGCATTCTTGAAGAATTTAAGGTTCTTGAATCCAAAATGGATGGAAAAACCCATATCAATTTCATGCTCCAGTCACTGCCAAAGTCTTTTAAGCAGTTTTGCATGAATTTTGCGATGAGTAAAATAAATTATCTCTTGGCGCAACTTCTTAAAGAACTGCAGGCATCAGAAGGTTTCATCAGTAACCAGTCTATGGTGAATGTTGCTGAATGACCCCTGACTTCTTACACGAAAGGAAAGAAGAAGAACAAAGGAAAAATTCAGAAGCAATATTCAGTTGTTAAAACTAAAAGGAAGGCTCAAGAGGTAGAAAAGCAGTCGAAAGGCAAATGCTTTTTTTGCCTTCAGCCAGGACATTGGAAGAATCATTATCCGGTCTTCTTAGCAAAGCACGACAATGGACAAGGTAACAATTCGTTATTCACTGTTGAAGCAGGTTTTGTGGTAAAATCTATGGGAACCTGGTATGTAGATTCAGGATCCACTAATCATGTTTGTAATTATTTGTAGGGGTTTCAGGTAATCAGACAACTCAGTGATGGAGATAAATTTTTGTTCATGGGTGACTCAAATAAAGTAACAGTAGTAGCAGTAGGAACTTTTGTTCTTATTTTTGGTAGAAGTAGGCGAATAATATTGGAAGATTATTTTTATGTACCTTCAATTCGAAGGAATTTGTTTTCTGTTTCGAAATTGGTTTTGAATGGATATTCGGTCAATTTTAATAAGATTTTTTTCTATTAAATCTGGCAGTTCTTATATCTGTTCTGGTACATTGGTTAATAATCTGTATATTATTAAACTTATTCTATCGGCACTGCTTGATACTGAATTGAATAATTTCAATGGAAATCATTTAAAAAGAAGGAACTAGATTCTTTTGAATATGATTAGATCCATGATGAGTTATTCGGATATTTCAGATTCATTTTGGGGTTTTGCATTAGAGATGACAACATATTTGCTGAACCTAATTCTATCTAAGTCAGTTTTTTCAACTCCCACAGGACTGTGGAATGGGCGCAAGCCCTATCCAGGATATGTTCGAATTTGAGACAATCTAGCATATGTACTGAAAAAGAAATCTGAAAAGTTATAATCTAGGATAAATGTGTGTCTCTTTGTAGGCTACCCTAAAAGCACCAAGAGAGATTTATTTTATGATCTTAAGGACCAGAAGGTCATTGTTAGCACCAATGCCCAGTTCTTAGAAGATGATTATATTATAAACTTCATGGCTAAAAGTAAGTTAATCTTACAAGAGCTAAGAGAAAGTAAATGAACAGATACACCAAATGCACAACAGGAAGTATCAACTGGTATCAATAACTCATTGCCTTATGGTAATGGAAGATTTATTAATGATTAGGAACGTGTCACTAGTACACAAGCTCATTGAGAGCCTCGTTGTAGTGGAAGGGTCAGGCAACAGCCTGACAGGTTGGTGTACTTGGGTGAACACTTTGGTGAAATTCCAGGAGAACATGAACCAGAACCCAGAAACTATACCGAAGCTATCCAAGACAAGAACTCTGATCATTAGATGGAAGCTATGAATTTTAAAGATAAAATCTATAGATTTCAATCATGTCTGGGATCTTGTTGATTTGGTGGATGTGGTAAACCTATCGGATGCAAATGGATCTATAAGAGGAAAGATGGGTAGACGAAAAGGTGAAAACCTTCAAAGCTAAACTTGTTGCAAAAGTGCTTACTCGAAAAGAAAGAGATCGATTATGAGGAAACTTTTTTTCCAGTAGTTATGCTTAAGTCTATCATGATTCTTTTATCCATTACTGCTCATTTTGATTACGAAATTTGACAAATGAATGTCAAAATTATATATGTTAATGGAAATCTTAACGAGTGCATCTGTATGATGCAACCAGATAACTTCATAGCAAATAACCAAGATAGTAAGGTATGCAAGCTACAAAGATCAATTTATGGACTTAAGCAAGCATCTAGGTCTTGGAACATCCGATTTGATGAGGCAATCAAATCATTTGGTTTTTATCAATGTCTAGATGAAACCTATGTGTACAAAAAAGTTGACGAAAGCGTGGTGATATTTCTTGTACTTTATGTGGATGGTATACTTCTCATCGGTAACGATGTGGGAGCATTGTCTGATGTAAAGGTACGGCTGTTAAGACAGTTCGATATGAAGGACTTAGGAGAATTCAGTCACAACCTTGGAATCAAGCTTATGTAAGATCGGGATAAAAAGATATTAGGTTTATCCCAAATACTTTATATCGATAATGTTCTCGCCAGATTTAGCATACATGATTCCAAGAAAGGATTTTTTTCTCTTAGACATGGAATCAGTCTATCTAAGGATCAGTGTTCTAAAACACCTGATCATATAGAAAGGATGAAAGGCATTTCCTATGCTTCGATAGTCGGAAACCTCATGCATTCCATGCTATGTACTAGACCTGATATCCGTTTTGTCGATTGGCATGGTTAAGAGATTTTAGTCTAATCGAGACAAAGAATATTGGACAGCGATAAAACACATTCTCAAGTATCTAAAAAGAATTAGAGATTATGTGCTGGTTTACTAAGCTGAAGGTCTTGTACCCACTGGGTACACTGACTCAGATTTTTAGATAGATAGAGAATGCAGTAAGTATCACCTAATTTAAGAGATCGATCAAATAGGTGATGTGGTTGTGACCAAGATTGTATCAGCAGATAACCTGACAGATCCTTTACGAAGAGCTTAACAATTAAGACTTTCAATAGTCACGTAGAGTGTCTAGGTTTGAGATGTGTGGACACATGACTTTAATAAAAAGTGAGAGATTGTTGGAATTTTTATATAAAACCAATGTAAGACATTTTATATTATTTTTATTAATAATATTTAGATTGTCTTAGCTCATTTATATCTGTATTTATAGAAAATATATTTTTCATTATTTATAATTAAAATGCAAAATATCGATAATAATACACAGTAAAAATTCTGGTAAGTAGAGTTAAGCTTACTTACAGAAGATCAGAAGTCTAGTTCTTGTATAATTATATTAGTTCACAGGCTAGATAGGGTTAACATCCTATCGGTATAACTGCGAGCACAATCTCAGTGGATTATCTTAACCACAGCAATTTGTTCGATAATTCAAAGGATATTGTGTTCGGTACACCAGGAATGTATTGAACAGGACCAAATGTGAAATTAAAGTTCATATACTGACATGATTGGGCTTATACAATCTCATAGTTACATGTTCCCATTTATATTCTTGTATCTTTAATGGTTGCAAAGTTCTGGCTGGTTTTCGATGTTATGCACTTACTTGTTGACGGGTAAGGCATCTAGCCACGAATTGTGGTACATCTTTTTTCATGACGTTCCACCCGTACTTCCGCTGCAGGTCCTAGTACATCTTAGCTTCTCTAGGATGAACCAGAGAACGTGAGTGGTAAAATTCCTTGATAACCTCTCCCCGTAGTTCGTCAGTGTCTGGTACGAGCACTCGTCCTTGAAAGGTTAAACATTCGTTGTTGCTAACCAACCATCCAGGTTTAGATTCTTCAACTATCAGTTGATCTATTTCAAACTGTATCTCTTGATCATACTTTTGTGGTTTTAAAACTTGGTGGAGAAGGTTGGGAGTAGCTACCATGGCATGGAAATATGCCTTTTCATCTTGTGATGTAAACTGCAGATGGAATTTGCTAAGGGATTCTATCATTCTCCATTTCTGAACTGCTAAGCATGCTAACATTCCTCAGGTCTTTCTGCTTAAGGCGTCAGCTACCAAATTAGCTTTTCTCGGGTGGTAGGATAGAGTAAAATCATAATCTTCCACGTAGAGGCAATGTCGCAAGGATTTCAGTGCGAACACGATAGCTGCTAGCTCTAGATCGGGGGTAGGGTAATTCTGCTCGTAAGGCTTTAGTTGGCGAGATCTGTAGGCCACTACCTTTCCATTCTACATCAACACACATCCAAAACCTTCATTTGATGCGTGGCATTATAAAGAGTACTCAACATTTCTCAAAGGCAGCATACGTCAGACTTGTTTTTCTGACCTCAACCGTACCCTGGTTGACCGACCGTCTACCCTATAACAACGTCTCCAACCACAAGTGGTTACAAGAGAGTGAACTTAGCATCATAATAAAAAGTATATCAACACAACACTTGGAAATCAAGAGTAAAGATTTCATGAACTTTTCTCAAACACTATTACAGATAAAAAGGCTTTTAAAAGCAAAAAGTGCATACTTTTTCACAACTTTCCAACAGATATTTCATAAAGAGTCTATCCAAAAAATACATGATCATGCAACTCATGTAGAAGAATATATCTTCATTCTATGACTCACTAGTCCAACTCATAATATTTTATAAAAATAACTCTTTTATCTTGTCAACATACGGCCCTACGGGCCAACTTTAATGATTTATAAAAACTTTCATGCTTTAACACCCGGCCCTACAGACCAAACATCAAGTTTAGAAAATATCATTCAGATTTCTAAACATACGACTCTTTAACCCAATTCATAAATACTTAAAATACGTACTCACAAGCATACATACCCATACTACGTCCTCTAGTGGCTAACTAGTCGTCTACCTCACGACCGGGAGTTCTAAAGGTACTGCAACCTCATTCATGACTCACTTAATTGGAGTGGCGGAGATGAGGGCCACTCTTTATCACCAGTGTATGTGCAACCCACACCCATAAAAGGGTAAAGCTATATAGGAAAACTTACACCCATAAAGGAAAAATTCATAAAGATTATCATACACCCATAAAAGGGCAACTCCACAGGCTGTATACCCACAAATCTTGGCATCTTCCGACAAGATATTGTATTTGTTCGATAAAAATCTTTTCACAAGCAACACATGTTCAAAAATATTTTCAAAAAACTCTTTCATATGCATAATGAAAAACATGATAGCAACACATGCTCCATAGAGGTATTTAAAACCAAGAAAATATTTTCACAATACATAATTCATTATGATATTGCTAATCACTCTCACCTGATTGCGATCAATGCGACGCCTACCTCATTCAACTCTAAGGCGGCACAACTCCTTTCGAGGCTCCCCCTTCGATGCCTAGGTTATATAATATAACCAAGCATTAGTATCAACTTATTTCTCATGTGTATTAGTATTAGAATATCCTATGTTGTTTCGATGAACCTAATTGTTTAGGTTTGAAACCTTCTCCTTCATGGGTTCCTATAACCCAAACCCTTGCCTCCTTAGTCTAAAGAACCAATTGAAGTTTTATTAACTTAATACCGCTCTTATATGTGTTAATAATCATTTGGGATTGCTAAGAACTCAAGTTCTTAGATTTAGGTACTTTGTTCCACTTTGAACACTATTACTTTTGGTTTTTCCCATAATTCAAAATCTGTCACCTCATTTAGAAATTCAAAATAAATTGTTAACAATTTTTGTAATTTTTTTCCAATATTTTTCAGAGTTATAATAAGGTGTTAGACAACTTTCTCATTAAGGGATAAACTCCCAAATTCCTATGAAAACATGTCTAATTATTTGTACCAAAAATGGAGTCCATTTACGGTCCCTGTTTGATAGAATCTTAATTACTCAGAATCGGTCCAATGAAAATGATTTTTATAATTTTTGGATAATAATAAACCCTTAGACATTTATTTTCATATATGTCTCATCTCTATGGTATTTGTCTAGATTTAATTAAAATTCTCCAAAGTGGTCTCTGAATCTACCCACTTTGCACCCAAAAATTATAAATTAGAG
>JAUTBS010097609.1:0-12914 GCA_032361285.1 Aequorea victoria | reverse complement strand
GCATTATACAAGTTGGGCTAATGAGCCTTAGGTTTAGAAACTTAATAACATTTTCTAAACGAGTTGTGGGCCGGTGGGCAGGTTGTTAGCTTTTAAGCTTTTGGGCTGTAGGGCCAAACATGATGTTTATATCTTTATAATTGTTGAGCTGTTGGGGCTAGTTGTGCATGTGTTGAGGCATGTTTTCTTTATGATCATAAGATGGGCCGTAGGGCCAAATGTTGAAATACATTTAATGTTGTGGGTTTTGGCTACCGGACCGTGCATGTATGGAAAAGAATTAAAAGCATGTTTAAACCTTCTGGGGTGGTCGTTGGACCGTGTACAAAAGTATAAGGTTTTGATTAACCAAGTTTGTTAGCTAGTGAGTCGAACTGCAGATGTGTGCTTCATGTATGACTGATTTAGGTAAGAATGTTATTTTAGTATAATACTTACATGTTTATACTATGTTGTTTTATGCTCTTAATTATAATGCTAACCTACTCTTCTGTAACCTTTGTGGTTGCAGATTTCAGTTCAATGTAGACTCTTTTTGCATTAGTGCTATGTCAAAAGGAAAGAAGATCTTTATAGAAGCTATCCTTAGAGTAGATGTCGTGGTCCATAGTGCCGGGTGGAGTTTTGGTTGAAGGAATGAAGACCGTTGTTGTACTTTCCTTTTGATTTGTTTATGAGATAGTAGATGTTTATCTCTTTTTAGTTGTTTGGGTATGAAGGATTGTGTATCCTGTAGTTGATGGTGTATCTTTCGTTGTATGGACGTGTACTTTTTATAGCACCTTGTTTTCTTGGAGCTTGTATGATTGTTTTTTATTATAAGAAATGATATGTTCTATCGGTTATACGAGGAAGTGATGACGTAACACCACTCCGAGTGAGATTAACTATCCTCCGGCGAGTGGAGTGTTACAACTATTGGGCATACAACTGCATGTTTCCCCTACGTGTATTAACAAACGCAAGAATAATACATGTGGCCGCCATTCTGAGTCTACCAGAGTAATGACCGCAGTCCAGTTCTTGCCACCGTCAGTCACTTGTTGCGGCCCCCAGTTAAATCCTGTCTGAACTGATTCCAACGATTACAGATTAGTAGGCATGATCCAAGACTAGTGTGCAGTGATTGAACACGCCGCGTCCAGCAATTTTTTGAACTCTAAGTAATGGAAACTCTAGGGTTTCCGTCACTCTATAAATAAGTCTCACCACCTCCATCTTTTGCAGATACTTTTCACACAATTCTAGAGCTTTTGTAGACTCGAATTTTCATAAAATTAAACCTAGGCGTAAAATTACTCTAACTTGTTTACGAACCGTTCTAAACCTAGAAATTAAATTCTCATAAACCCTAATAGTGTTAATTAAAGGATCAATACTAAAAGTGATTAAGTAAATGAAGACTTGAATTTAGAACCCAAAGAAATTTAAAGTTAAGTTAGATAAACAATGTTTGGTCTCATAGATCACAAACCAAACATGTGATTTTGGATTAAGGTCCAACATGGAAATTCAAGACCATAGATTCATAAATTAAGTCAATGGATTAAATTTTAATTCTAGAACCCAATTAATTAAATTAAAGCCTATTTCATAAACTAGTTTTGGAAAATTACATAAAATGCTAGATTTTAATCAAAGATTAAAATGTGACCCACATAATTATCTAAATTATAAAAATAACTAAAATAAAATAAATTTTGAAAGGACAAAATTGCCCTTGGCCGGCCACCCTTGGTCCCAAAGAGAGAGGGATTGATTTGACATAATTAAGGAACTTGGAAAATGAAAAATAAGAAGGAAGTTTGATGTGATGGCTAACTTGTTTGGAAAGTAAGCTTTGTTTGGGAATTTAATTCATTTTTTACCTTAATAAATTAATTGTAGGAGATAATTATACATATAAATATACTTCAAGAAGATAAGATTACATAGAATAATTAAATTATGGGAGAAAACTACTCAAAGAAAAATTAATGTATTTTTCTTCCCCATTTCTCATCATTCTTGAAATGAAAAAACACATGTCCTATTGTACCCAATTGAAAGACTTTCTTGCACTCCTAAGTCATCAAAATAGTGTTTGGGACTTGACTAATTTCATGGGAATTAAATTAATCCAATAAGTCTTAGAAAATGCCAAAATCTTAGCCTATAAATACCCACCCGTTTTCAAACCTTTTCTATATTTCATTCCAACTCTCCCACTCTCTCTCTACCCTCTCCTTGCTCAGAAAAAACCAGAAGAGAAAGGAAGAGAAAAAGAAAAGAAGAAGAAAGAAGAAGAAAGAAGAAAGAAGAAAGAAGAAAGAAGAAAGAAGAAGAAAGAAGAAAAATGAGAGGATCAAGAAACAAGGATCAACATCTAAGTTCCAAAATTAACAAGTAAGGATCTTCATGAACCTTTCATTTATCTCCCTAATATCATGTTCTTATATCCATACCTCTCTAAGATAAAAGATGGTGGATGAAAATGATAAAAGATGGAAGTAGCTCATGAAAACAAGAAAGGAAGAAAAACTCATGTTATAGGAAAGTTTGCAATGAACTAAAGATGAAGAACAAATGATTAAAAAAATATTTAATAACTTTGTATTTAATGTATTATGATGTTATGTTGTGTTTGGACATGCTTTTGATGAGATAAAATAGGAATGGTTGTTGAATGTTCATGTTGGTGAAAGATTGATAAAAAGAGAATAGTTTTTAGGCTTTTTCCCTAATTTTCATGTAAACCAAATGAACCCTAAATAAAAATATGTTTATACCAGAGGTTCTTTACGATGTCTGGAGTGTGTGTGAGTTTTGGTTAGGACCCAAAATATATTTTTGAACCCCTTTTCCAATTTTGAAATTTCTGTGACAGAGAGGCAGAAACTAGAGTCACTTTAAACCCTTGTATCTTGGTATAAAAAAATCCCCTTATAATGATTCACGTATCCAGAGATAGATACATGAGTTTAGTTTCACCTCCTTTTTACAGAAGTTAATTTCATTGAGTATGTTGCGAGATATACCGATTGTTCCAAACAGACCCTTATTTCGATAGAATATATTGTAGTATTTTGCGGACCCCCTTCCATGTACAACCATTGTTTGGTCCCTTCATGCAAAATGTAGATAACACCTTTAGTTAGCTCTCTGTAAATGTTTCTAATTTTTAAGTGAGTTTTATTATTTTTAAAGTATTTTAAATCTTGGAGGCAGATTCTAGAATTACTGTTTGGTCAGAGAAATGAAGTGTGGAAGTTCATTTAATCTTAAGTCATGTTTGTTTCCTTTGTAAACTTCATTAATGGGTTTAATTGTATGTTTATGGTTGGAATAATTATTATATGATCTCATCTTGGTTTATGACATCTCTCATGCATGGCCCGAGTCTTGGGTGGGGTGTTCACCTTGCGTCTAGCTTGGCTAGAGTTGATTCTTGTTGGATTTTGTGTTGTTGTTGGCAAGCTCATGTGGATGTGACTTGGGTTGTGACCTTGTGGTGGAGAGGGTGGTTTCCCTTCCATGTTGTAACCATTTGATGGGTTAGAGTTTATTGGTGTACCGTGTTGAACTTATGAATTTAGCGCGGATGTCAGGGACTCATATGGTCGGTGGTAACGGGGTGTTTCACCTGGCTGTGTCTCGCCGTCCTTGGGGCATTCATGAGCTATTTGAGTATGTTATTCGGCTACGACTCATGGTGTGACAATGTGGGTCTTATGGATGAGATTCATGCCGGTGGGCTTATGAGCCAGTTGTAGAATTTAGCTCGCTGCGTCTCATAACCTGCATACGGGGAACAAGGCTCTAGCCGGGAGGCTTAGGAGCCAGTTGGAGCATGCAGCTCGCTGCGTCTCATAACCTGCATACGGGGAACTGAATCCGATAGTCTGGCGAACTAATTGCTACGAGTTCAAGTGTTCAAGTTTGGGGTT
Organism: Aequorea victoria; assembly: GCA_032361285.1. Classification (NCBI taxonomy): domain Eukaryota; kingdom Metazoa; phylum Cnidaria; class Hydrozoa; order Leptothecata; family Aequoreidae; genus Aequorea; species Aequorea victoria. The sequence continues at coordinate 8,988 of JAUTBS010097609.1, read as the reverse complement.
ATTGTATTTTGTCTGATCCTTTCGGCGTATAAGAGTCCTGGTTGTGGATCATAGTTTACAACATTCACATGTCATGTTTCTTTTTACTATATCCTGCTGTATGTATTAAGTGTTAGAAATGTTGGGTTCGGGAGATTCTTTCTGGGCTTCACAGCTCATGGCGTTTCATGCCAGGAATTGAAGAAGAGATGATGACTGAAGACCCTAATGAAGAGTACGTTGAGCCGTGGCTCACTTGATCAAGTAGTAGCTGTACTTGGAGAAAGTTTAATTTCTGTAATCTTTTTACTGTCGGATTGTAATAATTAAACAGGTTGTGCAATATGTAAAAACACAATCGTTATTATCTATGATAAATATTAAATTATGTTAGATGGTTGTCATTAGAATAACCCTAATTACTATTATCATGTCTCATAACGAACCGGATTTTCGGGGCGTTACAGCTTTCATAAGCCCGAGCCTTCCTGAAACGCTGCCAAATCTGAAACCCGAGACCTGATTCTACTCCATGCAAGCCTGAGAGAGCATCCAGATCTTGGTGAATGATTCATTTGGCCTCATTGTGATTCAAACTACACAAGCACCCTTCAAAAGTTACTAGTTTAGATGTACGAACTCCAAATCTCGTTTCATTACTCGCACCTTGCGACTCGAAACATAGTGACGATCGCGATTCCGTAGTCGTTGGTCATTGTTCTTTCGTCACCCATACGATGATCATAGTATCACGTTACTACGCTTTTCATTTTATGTTTTTGTATTCTTAAAGTTATTGCGTTTCTCATATTTATTGTTTACATGTTCTTTATTTTTATCGTTTCTTTATGTTAAATATCAGTCTTTACTTACGGTCTTCATTTTTGAAGGAAAACAATCACTGTGCAAGAACTCCAGTGGCGGCCACAACTTTGTAGTTGCGGCCGACAGTCTATTTGCTTATATAGTTGCGGTTGTTGTTCCAGTTATGGCGGCCGTAAGTTTACACAAGTGGTTTTAAGCCCAATAATAGTCATCGCTTTGTAGTTACGACTGTTATGTTGTTTTTACAGAAACTGGTCTGCGATCGTAGTACAAGTTATTGTGACCGCCTGTGAGCATTTTGGGTATGAATCCTAATGCCAGCCATCACTCGATAGTTGCGGCCATCATATTGTTTTGTATAGAACTTGCGACCGTCATCCAGGAACTGCGGCGGCAGGTCCCTTCCTGCCTTATTTTATTTCTACAGTTTCTTTACTTTTTATTTTCTAGTATTATATATTCTCTGTTTATTTTCAGTGATCACTTAAAGAGGAATAATAAAAATGTTCATGTTTTATAAATTAATCTATCTTGAAAATAATTCTGAATACTCAAAAATCGTTTTGATTAGAGTCTGACCTAGCTATCAGGTGAAAAAGGGTGCCTAACACTTTACTCTTTCGTACCTTAACCTCGGGACCTTTTGAATCTCAAAATCTTTTTAAATTTTTTTGGTACCCTTTTAAAAATAAATGGAATAGCGACTCAATCCACAGTTCGTAGGTATCTTTTATTTTTGGTCCGAAAATGAACTTTTTTTCTCAAGATATCCAAGAACACAAAAAGCCGAGTACCTACACAATGTAAACTGGTGCAGAGTTCAACAGTCATATATATACGTGTTATATATGGAATTAGAGCGATGAGTTTACCATCCTCGCTTTCTAAATATTATGTAACTGCAAATATCATAACACTATGGTCTTGTTTTGTAATGTTTATGTTTATTATTTATGTTTATTATTTTATTTTTATTTTTATTTTTAAAGTTTTTATAAATTATAAACAAAAACATATTTGATAATGATAAATATAAACAGAACAGTTGTCTGAGACCGACCGAGACCTAACCAGACTAAATATTAGGACCGACTGACCACTCAAGAAAAATAAATAAATCAAAGTTACAGATAATTAAAATCACGACTTCAGCCGACAAGAGCACGTATCAGATCAGGTAGACCGACCGATCTACAGAGCACTCGGAAAATAACCCGAAGAGATGTGCTCGGACACGCCACTCGCTCGATCAGTCAGCCAAGATTACAAAGTCAAACGACAGTAAGGAAAATTTCAAAATCAACGCCGATGATCTCTCCTGAGATCGTCCTGGTAATTGCCCTAGTGGTAAATCAGGGATTAGATCACTGCGTATCCCGAAGATCTCGCTCAGACCGATAAAATAGGGATCAGACCCTATCATATATCCCGAGAATCACGCTCACACCGAGAAATCAGGCATCTATCCCTACAAGATCCCGGGATCCACGCTCCTACCTCTCTTTATATAGCTACTACCGGTGTTTTCCAAAGGTACGCCATTCCTATACATTCTACATATAGTTTTACATTCTACTGTTTCTCCGCTGACTTAAGTATCAGTGGATCTTAGGTTGGCACTCCACCAGTGTCTAGATTCTAATATTTTGTAGGTCACTGGAGATCTTGAGGAGCCATTCAGTTGAAGCACCAATATTTGGCACCGTCTATGAGAACGATTTATCATTTTTCCTTGCTACTGTTGTTTGCAGTCTGAATGGTTGTCACAAGATCGATGGCTTCTGAATGGAATCGCCACCAAAACAACGTCCAAGGGGAACAATAACCCAACGTCAAACAATAATTACGAGATCTTACTTAGCTGATCCAGGGCCTGGTTTACCAAAATCAAGCCACTAACAAGAGGCTTGATGAGCAGGCGTGGCTTCTGCCTGCTCCTCCCCTTCCTCCTCGATCACCTCATCCTGAGGGACGACCTGTGGCCGTCCTTCAACAACCCATTAAACAAAGGCGAGGCTGAGAAGGGGACAACCCAGCTAGGAACAAGGAGGTTACCAAAAGGAGGGCCCATCTCTAGGGTCAAAACCAGGCCCCCATACAAGATGAAGGTAACCAGCTCGAGAGGACCGAAGTCTCAACTTCCATGGAGGTCGAGCTAAAAGAAGTCAAAGATCAACTCAACAACATGATGGAGGCCATGAAGGGTAAAAAAACAGTAGTCGTCAATGAGTTGGTGCAGAGGACGGATCTACTATTCTCGCCAGTAGTCATGGCCGAGCCCATACCATCCAAATTCAAGATGCCTTAGATGGATGCTTTTGATGGACTGAAGGATCCCTGGACCATCTGGAGACATACAAGGCATACATGTACCTGCACGTGGTCCTAGACAAAATCATGTGTCCAGCATTCCCGACCACTTTGAAGGGATCAACATGCGTCTGGTTAAGTAAATTGAAGAGTGGGTCCATTTCCTCATTCACCCAGTTAAGTAAGCTTTTTGTGGGACACTTCATTGGCGGGCAGCAACACCTGAGGTCGGCCACATACCTCCTCAATGTCAAGTAAGGAAAACCAAGAACCTACGTCACTACATGACTCGGGTCAATGCGGAAGCTTTGAAGGTGGATGACATTGATGACAAAGTCGCACTAACAGCATTCATGGGTGGCTTCCAACCAACGAAATTCCTCTTCTCGTTGGCAAAAGCACCACCAACTAGTATGGCCGAGCTCATTGTTAAAGTCTAGAAGCATATGAATGCCGAGAATGTAATGAACGCCAGAGAACACAGATCCACAAAACCAAACAAGAATGGCCATCAAGGAGATAAGAACGAATGGAGGAAGAGAGATGAATCAGACCGACCGAGGACATCCCGAGACTCCGACCAGCAACAACATAGTTAGGCCAATCCCAAATGGCCTCGAATACCGACTAGACGGTTTGAAAAGTATATTTTGCTGAATACTCCTGTCGACCAGGTGTGTAACACCCCTCTCCCAAAATGGTAATTAATTCCACTTAGTAGGGGTGATACAGCTTACCTAACAAAAAAGAGCATAATATCATAAGGGATGCACCCCGCATTGCCTCAAAATAAAAACATCAACCAATCCCATATGTGATGCATACATCTCACTAAGGGATACTCAATCCCAAAACTACATACTGGAAAGGTAAGCTAACTATGGGATGCTCAATCCCAAACAAAAAAAAGATAAGTAGCATCTGTTTACTAGTTACAATCCAACATCATTGATATCTGTATTCATCATACAACTCTAGGCATAGCCTCTCCAATTGATCTTTTTTCCTTTTGACGTGACACAAGTGGAATAAGAGTCTATTCCGAACCGATATCTGCAATCACAAGGTTACAAGAGAGTGGCTTAGTATAAAATGAAATAAGATGTAAAAGTTTCACATGTCATAAAGCATTTTATATAAAAACAACATCACCCACACATGTAAAGTAAAAGGGTTTCCATGCTTTTCTAACATCATACTTTGAAATACATTTATCAAAGTATCGAAACATCAACAGCCACATGTTATACCTCACAAACATACATATGAAATACCACCACACCCAACACACGCGTATAATGACCAAGTAGTCGTTTAACCTCACGATCGGGAGTTTCGATGCTACCGTTACCTCAATACAACGGTTCTATTTTAGAATAACGTGTAAGAGGGCCACTATTATATAACACTAATGGTCAGTGTATCCACCCACACACGGGGATTTGTCCACCATTGGACCTCCACCCTCTTAGGGGTAATACCTTTAAGGCTATCACAAAACCACCCACACACGGGATAAAGCCTTTAATGGCTATTAGGCACCCACATACGGGGTTCTCCGGGATGGTTACCCGCTATAACTTGGCATATACAAATTACACATGCAACTCAAGATACATTTGGATCTCATCATTTATATAGAAATATGCTTACATTTGATAAAAGAAAAGTAAACTTCCTTTAAACACCAAAACATGCCTTTAGGAAAATACCCATGTGATCATCATACAAAACAGGTTATTCAAAATATTTATAAGAATTTAAGTTCTCTACATTCCATTTTACATAAGCTAGCCACTCTCACCTTTTTCTTGAATGTTTCACGGATGGCCTCCTTGATTACTAGGAAATTCCTCTACGTTCGCAGCTAAACCTCCGGGACTTAGGTTGCACAATAAACCATGTATAAGAAAAATAACTCCAGGTGTTCCCTACCCTTTATGTCATGACCCTATGGTTATTCAAGGTCATTTGTTCCCATTGGAACATGTTCTACCCTCAAACCTAGAAGTTTCCCCATCCTAACATTCTTGGTGAAGTCAATTAAATGGCTTAAACCTCATCAATAATTCTTGAAATAATTTCAGAGAGTAGGTATGGTCATTAGGTACATTTCTCATGAAGAAACTTAAGGCCAAAAGTGGCCACAAAGGCTCAGAAATTCAACTGAAAAGAATATTATTTTTTTTCACTGGTTTGAGTCGACTCATGGTTAGTTGGGGTTGACACAAGGGTCTCTGGGTCGACACATTTCATGGTTGGGTCGACTCATGCAGGCTGGGGTGGGGTTTGGGTCGACATCTAGAGGGGCTTGGGCCGACATCTTCCTTCGTCTGTCAAACTACCAAGAGCTAACATCATTTGTGTCGACTCACGGGTTTCGTGAGTCGACACAAAGCGTCGTCTGCTAAACAACAGAGAGCAGAAAATATTGTGAGTCGACACCTCACTCCCATGGGTCGACTCAACACACCGCCTATTAAAACTATAGAGGCTGAATATCATTTGTGTCGACATCCACCACTTTGGGTCGACACAAATTCTTGACAGAGGGAGATACAGAGAGCATAAATGACTTGGGTCGACACCCACCCTCTTAGGGTTGACTCAAATCTCAAAAAAAGGGCATGTTTTGTTTTGTATTTTTTCTGGTTTAAGGTTTTGTTTGGGGAGAAGGAAAGTGATTTAATCTTCTCCCAAGGTCTCAAATCCTTCTTTTACTTCCTCCCTCCCTATCACACACCACCCAACACTCCAACATCCCTTATAAGGATCTTTTCATCAAGATTTTTGGAAAAGAAACTAAGTTTTTCCCTAGGAACACTCCCCAGTGGATAAAAAGAAATATCCATAATGCATGGTCCAGAGCTTGGGAGGACTGAGGGGGAAGGTTCTACACTTCGATTAAGGGGTTTTTATTTCATGGTGTGACTCATAAGAGAGATTAAAAATATGATTCTTACCTCAAGAATCTCAAGAACACTCCAATGACAGTTTCGCCTCTTCTTGTCTCTTCTTTCCTTCGTCTCTGTGAATAGTGTAGCAACACCTCACCACTTCAGTTCCAGGGTTCCCAAAGCTCTAGGAATGAGCTTCACTCACTCATCCTCACCGTTCTCCACACGACAGAAAGAAGGACTCTCCGATTTCTTTTGGGAGGAGAAGGTGGGTTTCGACTGTTCTTGAGAGAGGGAAAAAAAGATTCTTTATTTGGGAGAATCTCTCTCTGGCACAACAACAGGTGGGGGACAGAAATGGGTGGGACAAGGGGGGCTGGCAGGTCCCCAAACCCTGACACCCAGATATGTTTTTCTCCTTAATGGCCTCCACTCAACCGAAATTCCCACGCATACTTCACCCAAATCTGGGGGTGTAACAATTAAATTCCCCATTTTCTCAATTTACTTAATTGGACCAAGATTGATTACTTAATAGTTACCCCTTTTTAAGCTTGACAAATATTAAATATTCCTAAAATTTTATTTAGAAATTACGGGATGTTATAACCTACCTGATCAAAGAGGTGTGGATACTTCTACCGTATCTCTTTTTCTCTTTCCCAAGTGACCTCCTCTATAGAATGGCTACGCCACAAGACTTTCACCAATGGGATTACTTTATTCCTCAAGACTTGCTCCTTTCGGTCCAACACTTGCACCGGTTCTTTCTGGTAAGAGAGATCCAACCTAAGATCTGCCGGTTATACTGATAAAACATGTGAATGGTCGGGCATATATTTCCTTAATATGGATACATGGAATACATCGTGTAGTCTCGATAAATCTGGGGGCAGTACTAACTGGTAAGCTGTACTCCTAATTTTCTTTATGATCTCAAAATGTCTAATGTAACGAGGACTCAACTTTCCATTCCTGCAGAATCACGTAACGCCCTTCCACGGAGATACTCTCAAGAACACATGATCTCCTACCTCAAACTCCAAGTCTCGTCTTCAAATGTTTGGATAACTCTTTTGCCTATCTTGAGCCTGTCTTAACCTTTCCCGAATCAGCTTGACTTTGTTTGAGATGATCTGGACTATCTCGGGTCCCAACAACTTCCTTTCTCCTACCTCATCCCAACAAGTTGGGTTGCGACAGTTCCTCCCATACAGAGCTTCATATGGTGTTATTCCAATGAAGATTGAAAACTTTTGTTGTATGCAAATTCAACTAGGGATAAATGATCCTCCTAGCTGCCTAAACGATCTAAAACACAAGCTCGGAGCATGTCCTCCAAAGTATGAATGGTTCGTTTTGATTGCCCATCGATTTGGGGATGAAAAGTTGTACTGAACTTCAACACAGTTTCCATTGCTTTCTGTAAGCTCCTCCAAAATCTTGACGTAAATCTGGGGTCTCTATCCGACACCACTATTACTGGCACACCATGCAACCGAACAATCTCATCAATGTATAGACGTGCATACCTATCCATCGAGAAGGTCATCTTTATAGGTAAGAAGTGTGCCGACTTCGTCAGACTATCAACTATCACCCATATCGCTTCATTTCCTTTGAGAGATCACGGCAAGCCTGTCACAAAATCCATGGTAATATGCTTCTATTTCCATTCTGGTATCGGCAAAGGCTGCAACAACCCCGCCGGCCTTTGGTGCTCAATCTTTACCTGTTGACACACTAAGTATTTGGAAACAAACTCTGCCACATCTCTCTTCATCTCGTGCTACCAATAGTTCTCGCACAGATCCCGATACATCTTTATATTCTCCGGGTGCATCGTATACTTAGAACCATGAGCTTTCTTAAGAATCTCCTTCCTCAAATCAATATTATTAGGAACACACAAGCGTCTCCCGTACATCAGCACTCCATCCTCAGAAACCACAAAGTCCTTGTTCACTTTTCTAATGACTTCATCCTGCAACTTCAACAGCTGAGGATCCACTTTCTGAGCTTCCTGGATCCTGTCTATCAATAAAGGTCGGAGTGTAAGATGGGCAAGTAAGATCTTCTCCGTCTTCATTGATAGCTCCACCCTTGGGGGTAGCAGTTATCGGAACAGACCGAGTTGTAATTCTTATAAGTGTGCCACTCTTCCCGATGATTTCCTGCTAAGGGCATCCACAACCACATTGGCTTTTCCCGGGTGGTAATTAATTGTGCAGTCATAATCCTTAACAAACTCCATCCACCTCCGTTGCCGAAGGTTCAACTCCTTCTAGGTAAAAAGATATTTCAAACTCTGATGATCCGTATAAATTTCCGTCGTTTCCCTGTACAAATAATGCCGCCATAACTTTAAGGCAAACACAATTGTTGCCAACTTCAAATCATGAATTGGATAGTTCCGCTCGTGAGTTTTCAATTGCCGTGATACATAGGCAATCACCTTCCCTTCCTGCATAAGCACACAACCTAACCCTTGATGCAATGCATCGGTATAGACTATAAAACCTCCTTTCTCCGAAGAGATTGTCAAAACTGGTGCGGTGGTCAACCTCTTCTTTAACTCTTGAAAACTCTCTTCACACTGGTCAGACCACACAAACTTCACATCTTTCTGAGTCAAATGAGTTAAAGGTTTTGCCATTAAGGAGAAGTCTTTTACAAACCTCCGATAGTACCCGGCCAAACCCAAGAAGCGACGTATCTCTGTCATGCTGGTTGGCCTTTCCCATTCTACCAATGCCTCAATTTTCTTTAGATCTACTTGACTCCCATCACCTGAAATGACGTATCCTAAAAACACCACACTGTCTAACCAAAATTCACATTTACTGAACTTGGCATACAGTTTGTGTTCTCTCAGGGCCTGTAATGCAATCTTCAAGTGTTCTTCATGTTCCTCCGCACTCCGAGAATATATCAGGATGTCGTCTATGAACACAATCACAAACTGATCCAAATATTC
>JAUTBS010097608.1:0-20599 GCA_032361285.1 Aequorea victoria | reverse complement strand
TTATGTGATTCAATTTCTAGGGTTTGATCGCTTATTAATTCAATTAGGGTTGAATTACGCCTAAGTTAAAGTGTTACGAAAATTCGGGTTATTACATAACCAATAATGAAGCACAATATGAAACTTGCATCAGTAGGATGATAGTCGCATTAGAGTTCAAAGTCTTCAATCTCGAAGTAATCAGAGACTCATCATTGGTGATAGCCCACTCAGACAAAGAGTGGAAAGTTGGAGAACAAAGGCTGATATCGTACGATGAGAAGTTAGAGTCACTTATCACCAAATTTGAATCCATCTCTTTTGTTCACGCACCAAAGGATTACAACAGATTCGCCGATGCCTTAGCCACTCTAGCCTCAATGATCTAAATACCATTAGAAATGACTATATGACCATTAATCATCCAACAAAGAGATTTATCCATTTGTAAAGTCAACAGTATGATAGAAGAAGATTCAAAAGACCTTCTATGCTATACTGACATTTGGAACTTCATTAAAGATGAGAAGTATTTGGAGGACACGACCTCTAAGGATAAAAGAGCAATCAGACGTCTAGCCTCTGAATTCATCATTTGTGGAGGAGAATTATACAAGAGAGCATATCAAAGAATCCAATTGCTTTGTGTCGATGAGAACACAGGGGCAAAAATCCTAAAGGACGTAAACTCAGTGAGCTGCAAGCCTCATATAAATTGACACATGTTAGCTAAGAAAATCATGCACTAAGGATATTTCTGGACTATTATGGATACAGATTGTGTGGACTTTGTTGGATGATACTACAAATGCCAAATCCATGGCAACCTAATTCACGTACCTCCCAGCCAGTTTTATAGCCTAACACTCCCTTGACCTTTTTTTATCTGGGGAATTGACATCATAGGAAGGATCACACCGAAAGCCTCTAATGGGTACAAATACATTCTAGTGGAAATTGATTACTTTACCAAATGGGTCAAAGGTGCATCTTTTACAATTCTGAAAGCCTCCCATATTGCCAAATTCATTAAGAATAACATAATTTGTCGCTACAGAGTACCCAATGAGTTGGTCTCAGAAAATGGGTCCCTCTTTTGAGAAGAAGTTCATAAACTCTTAGAAAAGTACAAGACCACTCGACATAGGTCTTCCCCGTACCGACCTTAGACCAGTAGAGCTGTGAAAGTAGTAAACAAAAATGTCAAGAACATCCTGCAGAAGAAGATAGAAACACACAAAGATTGGTCCAAAAAGATACCATTTTCACTTTGAGGGTACAAAACTTCTATTCGCACATCTACTAGAGCCAAATCCTATGCACTTGTCTATAGGATGAAAACAGTGTTACCTATAGATGTTGAAATTACATCGCTCAGGGTCCTTATTAAACACTAAGTATCAGAAGTAGACTGGTTGAAGGGAAGGCATAAGGAATTGGCATTGTTAGACAAAAGAAGATTGCAAGCCATGTACCATACTTAGAGATATTAGAGACGAGTCGCCCAAGCATTCAACAAAAAAATGAAGACTTAAGGTTTGAATGAAGGAAACTTAGTTCTAAAAGAGATGAGTGCACCCATTTTTGACCAGAGAGAAAATCTCAAACCAAACTGGACAGGACCGTAAGTTATCAAGACCATCATATCAGGAGGAGCGGTTTGACTTATGGATGTTGGCGGAAAGGAGTTCACGAAACGAACAAACATGGATCGACTAAAAAAGTTCTACCCTTGAGAGAGCTCGGTAGGTTGAAACCCGAAAGAGCGGCTTATACAGAAATTAGGGCACAAAATAAATAATAATAATAAGACAAATAAAAGTTCTCTAGGTAAAAACCCAAAAAGGTGGCGTAGACAATAATTAGAGCGACAAAAAGAGATGAAAAATACTCAATTGAACCTGAGCCTGAACTATATCATGGCATGATTCCCACACCTAGGATACGTAGGCAGCCCTAACTCAGAGAGGTTCAGCCACTCTTTAACCATTCGACAATAGGAAATGGTAGGATGGCCTCAACACTAAGGGTATTGAATGGGAAGGTTGAAGCCCCCCCAACACTAGGAGTATTTAAATGGGAGAGTTGTATCTCTCTGCTCATACAAGGAAACCTTTTTTATTGCATTTACAGAACATAAGGGCATATGAGTTTAATGGTGGAAGATCTCCCTGGAATTTTCAAGCTTGTCAACATAATAAAGTGCACAATGTTTGTAACATCCCGTATTTTCAAAAGAGAATATTAAAAGATAAATTAATTCGGTGTACGGCTAAGGAGAGGCTTTGTTTAGTTATGGCTTAAGTTAATGATAAGAGTAACAAATACAAATATAAAAAGAACCTAAAATTAATTAATTTAAAAGAATGTGGGCTAAAGGTATAATATCATAATGAAGGGGCATCTTTATGTAATTATTGGGAAGGAGATGTGACGACCTGACACATCTTAGTGTGTTGGGGGTTGATGAGAAGTGTCTGAGTGACTGTGTTCCCAAAATATCTGGGTTCTTTAGAGAGAAGTAGAGAAACGGGGGAAAAGAGAAGAAGAAGATGAGTTGAGAGGTTCATAAAAGGAAGAAGATGAAGATACGATGAGGGAAGGGAACTCTCACACCAGTTCTGTGAGAGGGGAAGAAGAAGAAGAAGAGATCTGTGGTGCCATAGAAGATATCACAACGTCTTCGGAGGTGTGTCGCGGATGTTCGAAAACTGTTGTGAAGAAATTGATGGAAAAAGGAGCTCAATCTACAATCTTCTTCGAAGAGGTAAAGTTCTGATCCCTTTTAAGTTAGGGAAGAAAACCCCTTGTTGTATTTGGAGTTGGTAGTCCATGTCTTTGGATGGTTTTTCGTTAAATCCATCTTAGAGTTCTTTAATGGAGGAAAATATGGAGTTTAATGTTGTAATAATCTTAATAGTGATCTTTTTGGATCTTTTAGAGTTTCTTATGTTTGGGGGTTAAGGGAGGTAGATGATGGTTATGGTTTACCATAAGGATAATGGACCTAAAAACATATTTTTACCCTAAATCGAGCCTTAGAATAGACTGCCAGAAAATAGAGTACCATTTTTTGTTTGCATAAGTCAACCTAAGTATGATGGGTGTCGACTCACTCATGTTTTGGCTCTCTATTGTTTGTCAGGCGAGAGATTGAGTCGACCCAAGTTGCATGGGTGTCGACTCAAGCCTTGGTCATGCATGTGAGTTGACCCAAGAGTTGGGTGTATTGATTCAGGTGGTTTTTGGCTCTCGGTAGTTTTGACAGGCGGGGAGTTGAGTCGACCCAGGTGTGATTTGTGTTGACCCAACCTTAGCCCCTACATGTGTGTCAATCTAAGTGGTGTTTGTGTCGACCTTAGATAGGGCCCAGCGCGCGCGTGAGCTGAGGCAGGTCGATCCTTGTCTCGACCCAAACCCTCTAGCAAGCCTCTTGAGTCGACCCGAAGAAGTTTTGTGTCGACCCAAGCCCAGTGAGTCAACTCATTGATGGTCTGAGTTGACTCAAGTGAGGCAAATAATTATGTTCTAGCAGTATTTTGGAGTGGTTGTGGACCCTTTTAGCCTTAGGTTTCTTTATGAAAGTTATTGATAATATTCATATCTAACCCCTAAAACCATAACATAAATTATTAGAAAGGTTTAAGATGATAAAATGGATTTACCAAGTGTAGTAATATGGGAGACTTTTAATAAATAACTGATGTGGTGTTCCAAGTGGAACGGTGCGTTGTAGGTTGATCACGGGGTCTAAGAAATAGGACCTTAGGATGATTTCGAGCTATGGGTTGATACTCATTTATGAGTTATGTTGTATCTAGGTCCCAAATGATGGTCGTAGATGGTGGAGTGACGTCTCCAGTCTTATGAGGTGGTTCTTATGATGCGAATATCAGGTGAGAGTTGCTAGCCTATTCATAATGATTTGAATGTTATAAAATATTTTACATACATTGATGAGCATGATTTATTTTATGCTTGGTATTATGCTTTTATCATCATATTGTATGCAGTTTCATGTAAAGGTCGTATGAGCATGGATGGCTCGTATTTCTAAAATGTTTATATTTCTCTTTTCTTATAAAGATGTAAGAATGAGTTGCATGTGTGTGTGTGATTGTGGAGATATCTTTTATATCATGGATTGTTATTGTCTGATAATAGCCATAGTGGCAATACCCAAAGGTGATAAAGGTATAATAGCATATCTCTTCTATATCCTGGAGCATTGCACATCTCATTAGGGAATGCCTAAAGGTGAGGGCAGTGTTGCACATCTCATTGGGGAATGCCTGAAGGTGAGGGTAGTGTTGCACATCCCTTTGAGAAAAGCCCGAAGGTGAGGGCAGTGTTGCACACCCCATTGAGGAAAACCCAAAGGTGAGGGCCATGTTGCATACCCTATGGAGATTAGATGACTACTTGGCCATTGGGTGTGGGTATGTGGGTTGGTGTGTGTATGCTAGTGAGCATTATGGTATTGCTATTAAGCATTTTACATGTTGGGCCCTTAAGCCATGGGTTAGAAGTTTTATGATGCTTTCTAACCGAGTTGTAGGCCTTTGTGCCAGTTGGGACTTTTAAGCCACGTTATACCATAAGGCCAAAGATGTTTATTCCTTATGGTGTGTTGTTGTGCCGTTGGGCCGGGTTGCATGTGTGAATGTATGTTCTTACATATCATGAGAGTTTGGCCGTAGGGCCATGTGTGCGTGTAAAAAGGGTTAAAAAGTATGTTGAAACCTTTTGTGTGGTCGTTGGACCGTTTGTGAAAGAATTGAAGGTTTTTGGTAAATCATATGTGTTGGCTAGTAAGATGAATTATGAGTTGTTATCAACAATAAAAAAAAGAAACAATTGTTTTATATGAAAACCTGCATGATTATACCCTGCTTTTGTATTCTCTTTATTATGATGCTAAGCCTACTCTTCTGTAACCTTTGTGGTTGCAGATTACAGGTTGGGGTAGATGTCGGTCCATAGTACGAGGTGGAGGATCAGTCTTTCGATTGAAGACCTTATAGTATAGTCTTTCTTTGGTTTGTAAATGATCGATGGTACGGATATTGTCAAATTATTGCCTTATGTTTAGATTTAAGTCTTCCATTGGTGATATGATGTATAGTGATGTATGTATCTTTGGAGTTTTCCCTTGGTGGATGTTTGGTTGGAGTTTATTTGATGGCTTTATTTATTATTGGATAATCTTTTATAGAAGCTAGTCAGAGAAGAGATGATGTCATACCACTCCAAGCAGGTTTAATTATCCTCCGGAGAGTGGGGTGTGACAATTTGGTATCAATACCTAAGGTGGTAGGTTCTGTAGACATGGTTGAGTTGGTTGAGTCTGGCACTAGGTGGACCATAGGTTGTGTGGGATAAGTGGTTAAGAGTACGATGGTTGTTAGGAATGTCTTGCCTTCAGTCTTCGGACGTCTAGTTGATCAACTTGGCAATCTAATTGGAAAGACATTGGTGCACGACGTTGCTTCTAATTAGAAGTCTAAGTAAATCGATTGGATTAGAAAAATAACCCTAGCGATCTAGGTAGGTTAAGGAAAAGGTTCTATAGATGGACGAACCGTTGTGGTTGTGTTGGAATGATAACCCTAGCGATCTAGCTAGTTTGAGTATAAGGTCCTATGGAAGGATGACCCTTGGTTGTTATGTTGGATGAAAAGATAATCCAAGTGGCTATTGTCAGGTTGAGAAGAAGGTGCTATATGAAAGTATGAATCTTAGTTGTTGGGGTTAGGGAGATGACCCTAATGTTTTAGATGAGTTTGAGAACTCGTGGTGAAAGTTGTATGTGAATGGAACTTGGTTCCAAGTGTGTTATTGAGGTTTTAAATGATGATCCTAATGTATTGTATGAGCTTGAGAGCTCGAGAAGGAAGGCATCATGAATGGATCTTCGGTTTGAGGATATAGTTTTGGCAGTAGAAAGATGGCCCTAGTAAGATAGGCGAATCTTCGATTATATGGAAGGTTTCGATGAATATCATTATCATTTTGGAAGATGAACAAGTTGCAGTTTCGGGGGAATGTTGTTCCCATTGGGATAAGTGAGTTGGTTTAAGTAAGAGGTTCAATTTTGGTGTTTGGATTTTTATCCAAGATGCACATGTTGGTGCGCATTTTGTGTTTTATCGTGATTGTTGTGTTGAACATAGGTTGGTATGAGGACCTTGTAAGGTCGGGATGGATGAGAAGTAACTGAGTTATGTTCTAAGTGGAATTCTCTAAAACAAGTGAAGTGGCCTTAATCAAAAGACCTGGTTGTATGATGCGTAGATGTAGTATATGTCGAGTACGCGCTCGATGCTATAAGTCTCATGATGGAGACAAGGATCTTAAAGATGGTGATATGTTAATCTTATGTTTAAAAGAAGAGGATTTTATCCCTTATGGGATATGAGTAGTGTAGTTGCTTCGTCGGCCATTGGAACGAAGTGCTTGATGAGTGAATCAAAGGAAAATAGATAACAAGAAGTACCTTGAGACGTGACAAAGTTTGCTTTGAGCTTGGAAGTATTTTATAATGATGTACGTTTCCGGACATTTTAAGGGCCGAGAAGTTAATTATGAGATTGATGTTTGTTATGTATTGTGAGTGAAAACGTGTAATGAGAAGGTGCGGTAAAATGCAAGAAGTGTGTGGAAAGAACAAGAGACAGGATTGTCTGGAGAATCCAAATTTTTACGTATAATGTATTTATGAAAGACGAGGTCACCCTCGGGTTGGAGGCAGTGACCTCTGCATGGTTGCAATTTGGGTAAATTCGACCTTTGGAAATTTGGAACACACTGGAAGGTGAGATGTCACACAAAAAGTAAGGAGGTTGGTTATGATCAGCTAAGGTTTGAACAAGTGAATTTTGTGTTATGAGTCCTCTCTAGAGAAGTAGATAAATAGTTGAGAAAAAGATGAGACTAGTGTAAAGGCTTAATGAAGGGTGGTCAAATAATCTTTATGGTGTTTTAACCGCGCAATGGTTTTGGTGTCGCCATGTTTCAAACGGATAAGATGCAGTGGGATTCCTTAAAGTGGATGAGATAGTTTTAGTACCAAGCTTTGTTGTCTGAGCATGTAGACATCATTATATGTGTTTGACATGTGTCGGTCGATAAGAACTTCATGGTAGAGATGAGATTCTTGAGACTGTGTTGTAGTATGCATGTGGAAGGAGATGTTTCCCTAAGAAAGTATGCGTAGTCATATATGAGCTCCGGTGTTGAACTAGAGTTTGAACCTGGAAGTGATAATGATTCTCATTTTCTTGTATAGGGAATGGAGAATTCTGATGGAGTGTCCTTCGTTTACGAACGACAGGTAGGGGAGGAGCATGGAATGCCCCAGTAAGCAGAGCAACTTTATTGAACAAAATGAATTGTAAGGATTTATAGGGGCTATTGCTCGGCTAATGGAGTCTAATACGATGCTGTTTAATATGCAAGTAGGAAAGAATGATGAATCTCTGGTAAAGCAGCTTAAGGATTCTGGAGCTAGGAGTTTTATGGGATGTTTGATCCCGTGGAGGTTGAGTATTAGCTGAAAGATGATGTTCGCATTCTTGATGAGTGGTTGAGGACGGTCAGGTTGACCTCATTACCTTTATAATCGAAGTAAGACTTATAGTGGTGAGAGGCAACGAAAGAAAAGGGGTTAGTGAAGTTGCCTATTCCTGGAATGGAAACCCTTGTGCCTCAAGGGCTTGATGAATGATACGGACCTATTTTGTGTGTGTATGAGAAAGAGTAAAGCTCTATAAATCTGGTCCAAGGGAAGATGGGTGTGGTGGAATATGTGTTGAAGTTCATGGAGTTGTCGCGATATGTATCGCAGTGATCTGAGATGAGGAACCTAAGAGTTGAAGTTTTCAGAGAATGTTGGGCTGCTTGATCACAACTAAGTTAACAGTCTTCGAGATCAGTAGTTGTGTGAGTTTGGTGAATAAAGCAATTATGGTAGAAAAGAATGTGGGTGAAGCTGCTAGTAGACGGGAATGGTCCACAAAGTGTGAGGTTGGAAATTCTTTGGAGTATAAAGAGTGAAAGGAATTATCATAAGAAAGTGGACAAGAGACGCGAGTCTCTCATCATCAGAGTTACCAGTTGGTAGCTAAAGTTGTGGAACGTGGAAGTGATCAGTTGAGCCTAGAGGCATCAGACGAAAGTGGTAGAGGTTCATGTTGTTATAGATGTGGGACATCCGAACATTATTCTTTTTGTAAGGGATTGTTCAATCCCGGAGAAGATTGTGGTTACATGATACCGATGTGGGGAAGCGAGACATATATCTACCCAGTGCGTACTATCTTTTGTGGGAACAAGAAGTTGTGGATTTCAGATTGTCCGTTTCAAGACAAAACAAAAGGCAGGGTTGAGAATTTGTGCGTTTATGGTCCGAGTATGCAAAAGAGATGTTAATCAAAGTGGGATGCTAGATTCTTCGGGGTTTTACACAAGCGTTGTGTGAAGATATGAGGAATGTGTTGGAAAGGAATTCATGAATAAGAGAAAGTGTTGCAATCCTTAAAATAATACCATGAGAAAAGAAAGTTTGACGTGAGGAGAAGTGTTTTCTATATGGGATGGCTAGTATGGTTAAATTTTTGAACGAAATTTTTTTAAGGAGGGAATAATATAACATCCCGTATTTTCAAAAGAGAATATTAAAAGATAAATTAATTCGGTGTACGGCCAATGAGAGGCTTTGCTTGGTTATAGCTTAAGTTAATGATGTGAGTAACAAATACAAATATAAAAAGGACCTAAAATTAATTAATTTAAAAGAATGTGGGCTAAAGGTATAATATCATAATGAAGGGGGAGCTTTATGTAATTGTTGGGAAGGAGATGTGACTACCTGACACATCTCAGTATTTTGAAGGCTGATAGGAAGTGTCTCAGTGATTGTGTTTCCAAAATATCTGGGTTCTTGATAGAGAATGAGAGAAATGGGGAAGAAGATAAGAAGAAGATGAGTTGAGAGGTTCATGGAAGGAAGAAGATGAAGATACGATGAGGGAAGGGAACTCTCACACCAGTTCCGTGAGAGGGGAAGAAGAAGAAGAAAAGATCTGTGGAGCCATGAAAGATATCACAACGTCTTCAGAGGTGGGTCGCCGATGTTCGAAAACCGTTAAGAAGAAATCGATGGACGAAGGAGCTCAATCTACGATCTTCTTTGAAGAGGTAAAGTTCTGATCCCTTTTAAGTTGGGGAAGAAAACCCCTTGTTGTATTTGGAGTTGGTAGTCCATGTCTTTGGATGGTTTTTCTTTAAATCCATCTTAGAGTTCTTCACTGGTGGAAAATATGGAGTTTAATGTCATAATAATCTTAATAGGTGATCTTTTTGGAGGTTTTAGAGTTGTTTATGTTTGGAGGTTGTGGGAGGTAGATGATGGTTGTGGTTTACCCTAAGGATAATGGACCTAAAAACATGTTTTTACCCCAAATGGAGCCTTAGAACAGACCGCCAGAAAACAGAGTACCGTTTTGTGTGTGCATGAGTCGACCCAAGTATGATGGGTTTCGACTCACTCATGTTTTGGCTCTCTGTTGTTTTTTAGCTGAGAGATTGAGTCGATCCAAGTTGCATGGGTGTAGACTCAAGCCTTGGTCATGTATGTGAGTCGACCCAAGAATTGGGGGTGTCTACTCAGGTGGTTTTTGGCTCTCGGTAGTTTTGATAGGCGTGGAGTTGAGTCGACCCAAGTGTGATTTGTGTCGACCCAACCTCAGCCCCTGCATGTGTGTCAACCCAAGTGGTGTTTGTGTCAACCTTAGATAGCGCCCAGCGCGCGTGAGCTGAGGTAGGTCGATCCTTGTCTCGACCCAAACCCTCTAGCAAGCCTCTTGAGTCAACACGAAAAAGTTCTGTGTTGACCCAAGCCCAGTGAGTCGACTCATTGAGGGTCTGAGTCGACTCAAGTGAGGAAAAATAATTATGTTCCAACAGTATTTTGGAGTGGTTTTGGACCCTTTTGGCCTTAGGTTTCTTTATAAAAGTTGTCGATAATATTCATATCGAACCCCTGAAACCATAACAGAAATTATTAGAAAGGTTTAAGATGATAAAATGGATTTATCAAGTGTAGTAAGATGGGAGATTTTTAATAAATAAAAGATGTGGAATTCCAAGTGGAACGGTGGGTCGTAGGTTGATCATGTGTTCTAAGAATAGGACCTTATGATGCTTTTAAGCTATGGGTTAATACTTATTTATGCGTTATGTTGTATCTAGGTCACGGCTGATGACCGTAGACAGTGGAGCGACGTCTCTAGTCTTATAAGGTGATTGTTATGATGCGGGTATCAGGTGAGAGTGGCTAGCCTATTCATAATGATTAGCATGTTATAAAATGATTTACATACATTGACGAGAATGATTTATTGTATGCATGGTATTATGCTTTTATCATCATATTGTATGAAGTTTCATGTAAAGGTCGTATGAGCATGGATGGCTCGTAATTCCAAAATGTTTGTATTTCTCTTTTCTTATAAAGATGTAAGCATGAGTTGCATGTGCGTGTGTGATTTTGGAGATATCTTCTATATCATGGATTGTTGTTGTCTGATAATAGCCATAGTGGCAATGCCCAAAGGTCATAATGGTATAATAGCATATCTCTTCTATATCCTAGAGTGTTGCACATCTCATTGGGGAATGCTTGAAGGTGAGGGCAGTGTTGCACATCTCATTGGGGAATGCTTGAAGGTGAGGGCAGTGTTGCACATCTTATTGGGGAATGCCTGAAGGTGAGGGTAGTATTGCACATCCCATTGAGAAAAGCCCAAAGGTGAGGACAGTGTTGCACACCCCATTGAGGAAAACCCGAAGGTGAGGACCATGTTGCATACCCCATGTAGATTAGATGACTACTTGGCCATTAGGTGTGTGTGGGGGGTTGGTGTGTGTATGCTAGTGAGCATTATGGTATTGCTATTAAGCATTTTACGTATTGGGCCGTTGAGCCATGGGTTAGACGTTTTATGATGCTTTCTAATCGAGTTGTAGGTCTTTGCGCCAGTTGGGGCTTTTAAGCCACGTTGGGCCGTAAGGCCAAAGATGTTTATTCCTTATGGTGTGTTGTTGTGCCGTTGGGCCGGGTTGCATGTGTGAATGTATGTTCTTACATATCATGAGAGTTTGGCCGTAGGGCCATGTGTGCGTGTAAAAAGGGTTAAAAAGTATGTTGAAACCTTTTGTGTGGTCGTTGGACCGTTTGTGAAAGAATTGAAGGTTTTTGGTAAATCATATGTGTTGGCTAGTAAGATGAATTATGAGTTGTTATCAACAATAAAAAAAAGAAACAATTGTTTTATATGAAAACCTGCATGATTATACCCTGCTTTTGTATTCTCTTTATTATGATGCTAAGCCTACTCTTCTGTAACCTTTGTGGTTGCAGATTACAGGTTGGGGTAGATGTCGGTCCATAGTACGAGGTGGAGGATCAGTCTTTCGATTGAAGACCTTATAGTATAGTCTTTCTTTGGTTTGTAAATGATCGATGGTACGGATATTGTCAAATTATTGCCTTATGTTTAGATTTAAGTCTTCCATTGGTGATATGATGTATAGTGATGTATGTATCTTTGGAGTTTTCCCTTGGTGGATGTTTGGTTGGAGTTTATTTGATGGCTTTATTTATTATTGGATAATCTTTTATAGAAGCTAGTCAGAGAAGAGATGATGTCATACCACTCCAAGCAGGTTTAATTATCCTCCGGAGAGTGGGGTGTGACAATTTGGTATCAATACCTAAGGTGGTAGGTTCTGTAGACATGGTTGAGTTGGTTGAGTCTGGCACTAGGTGGACCATAGGTTGTGTGGGATAAGTGGTTAAGAGTACGATGGTTGTTAGGAATGTCTTGCCTTCAGTCTTCGGACGTCTAGTTGATCAACTTGGCAATCTAATTGGAAAGACATTGGTGCACGACGTTGCTTCTAATTAGAAGTCTAAGTAAATCGATTGGATTAGAAAAATAACCCTAGCGATCTAGGTAGGTTAAGGAAAAGGTTCTATAGATGGACGAACCGTTGTGGTTGTGTTGGAATGATAACCCTAGCGATCTAGCTAGTTTGAGTATAAGGTCCTATGGAAGGATGACCCTTGGTTGTTATGTTGGATGAAAAGATAATCCAAGTGGCTATTGTCAGGTTGAGAAGAAGGTGCTATATGAAAGTATGAATCTTAGTTGTTGGGGTTAGGGAGATGACCCTAATGTTTTAGATGAGTTTGAGAACTCGTGGTGAAAGTTGTATGTGAATGGAACTTGGTTCCAAGTGTGTTATTGAGGTTTTAAATGATGATCCTAATGTATTGTATGAGCTTGAGAGCTCGAGAAGGAAGGCATCATGAATGGATCTTCGGTTTGAGGATATAGTTTTGGCAGTAGAAAGATGGCCCTAGTAAGATAGGCGAATCTTCGATTATATGGAAGGTTTCGATGAATATCATTATCATTTTGGAAGATGAACAAGTTGCAGTTTCGGGGGAATGTTGTTCCCATTGGGATAAGTGAGTTGGTTTAAGTAAGAGGTTCAATTTTGGTGTTTGGATTTTTATCCAAGATGCACATGTTGGTGCGCATTTTGTGTTTTATCGTGATTGTTGTGTTGAACATAGGTTGGTATGAGGACCTTGTAAGGTCGGGATGGATGAGAAGTAACTGAGTTATGTTCTAAGTGGAATTCTCTAAAACAAGTGAAGTGGCCTTAATCAAAAGACCTGGTTGTATGATGCGTAGATGTAGTATATGTCGAGTACGCGCTCGATGCTATAAGTCTCATGATGGAGACAAGGATCTTAAAGATGGTGATATGTTAATCTTATGTTTAAAAGAAGAGGATTTTATCCCTTATGGGATATGAGTAGTGTAGTTGCTTCGTCGGCCATTGGAACGAAGTGCTTGATGAGTGAATCAAAGGAAAATAGATAACAAGAAGTACCTTGAGACGTGACAAAGTTTGCTTTGAGCTTGGAAGTATTTTATAATGATGTACGTTTCCGGACATTTTAAGGGCCGAGAAGTTAATTATGAGATTGATGTTTGTTATGTATTGTGAGTGAAAACGTGTAATGAGAAGGTGCGGTAAAATGCAAGAAGTGTGTGGAAAGAACAAGAGACAGGATTGTCTGGAGAATCCAAATTTTTACGTATAATGTATTTATGAAAGACGAGGTCACCCTCGGGTTGGAGGCAGTGACCTCTGCATGGTTGCAATTTGGGTAAATTCGACCTTTGGAAATTTGGAACACACTGGAAGGTGAGATGTCACACAAAAAGTAAGGAGGTTGGTTATGATCAGCTAAGGTTTGAACAAGTGAATTTTGTGTTATGAGTCCTCTCTAGAGAAGTAGATAAATAGTTGAGAAAAAGATGAGACTAGTGTAAAGGCTTAATGAAGGGTGGTCAAATAATCTTTATGGTGTTTTAACCGCGCAATGGTTTTGGTGTCGCCATGTTTCAAACGGATAAGATGCAGTGGGATTCCTTAAAGTGGATGAGATAGTTTTAGTACCAAGCTTTGTTGTCTGAGCATGTAGACATCATTATATGTGTTTGACATGTGTCGGTCGATAAGAACTTCATGGTAGAGATGAGATTCTTGAGACTGTGTTGTAGTATGCATGTGGAAGGAGATGTTTCCCTAAGAAAGTATGCGTAGTCATATATGAGCTCCGGTGTTGAACTAGAGTTTGAACCTGGAAGTGATAATGATTCTCATTTTCTTGTATAGGGAATGGAGAATTCTGATGGAGTGTCCTTCGTTTACGAACGACAGGTAGGGGAGGAGCATGGAATGCCCCAGTAAGCAGAGCAACTTTATTGAACAAAATGAATTGTAAGGATTTATAGGGGCTATTGCTCGGCTAATGGAGTCTAATACGATGCTGTTTAATATGCAAGTAGGAAAGAATGATGAATCTCTGGTAAAGCAGCTTAAGGATTCTGGAGCTAGGAGTTTTATGGGATGTTTGATCCCGTGGAGGTTGAGTATTAGCTGAAAGATGATGTTCGCATTCTTGATGAGTGGTTGAGGACGGTCAGGTTGACCTCATTACCTTTATAATCGAAGTAAGACTTATAGTGGTGAGAGGCAACGAAAGAAAAGGGGTTAGTGAAGTTGCCTATTCCTGGAATGGAAACCCTTGTGCCTCAAGGGCTTGATGAATGATACGGACCTATTTTGTGTGTGTATGAGAAAGAGTAAAGCTCTATAAATCTGGTCCAAGGGAAGATGGGTGTGGTGGAATATGTGTTGAAGTTCATGGAGTTGTCGCGATATGTATCGCAGTGATCTGAGATGAGGAACCTAAGAGTTGAAGTTTTCAGAGAATGTTGGGCTGCTTGATCACAACTAAGTTAACAGTCTTCGAGATCAGTAGTTGTGTGAGTTTGGTGAATAAAGCAATTATGGTAGAAAAGAATGTGGGTGAAGCTGCTAGTAGACGGGAATGGTCCACAAAGTGTGAGGTTGGAAATTCTTTGGAGTATAAAGAGTGAAAGGAATTATCATAAGAAAGTGGACAAGAGACGCGAGTCTCTCATCATCAGAGTTACCAGTTGGTAGCTAAAGTTGTGGAACGTGGAAGTGATCAGTTGAGCCTAGAGGCATCAGACGAAAGTGGTAGAGGTTCATGTTGTTATAGATGTGGGACATCCGAACATTATTCTTTTTGTAAGGGATTGTTCAATCCCGGAGAAGATTGTGGTTACATGATACCGATGTGGGGAAGCGAGACATATATCTACCCAGTGCGTACTATCTTTTGTGGGAACAAGAAGTTGTGGATTTCAGATTGTCCGTTTCAAGACAAAACAAAAGGCAGGGTTGAGAATTTGTGCGTTTATGGTCCGAGTATGCAAAAGAGATGTTAATCAAAGTGGGATGCTAGATTCTTCGGGGTTTTACACAAGCGTTGTGTGAAGATATGAGGAATGTGTTGGAAAGGAATTCATGAATAAGAGAAAGTGTTGCAATCCTTAAAATAATACCATGAGAAAAGAAAGTTTGACGTGAGGAGAAGTGTTTTCTATATGGGATGGCTAGTATGGTTAAATTTTTGAACGAAATTTTTTTAAGGAGGGAATAATATAACATCCCGTATTTTCAAAAGAGAATATTAAAAGATAAATTAATTCGGTGTACGGCCAATGAGAGGCTTTGCTTGGTTATAGCTTAAGTTAATGATGTGAGTAACAAATACAAATATAAAAAGGACCTAAAATTAATTAATTTAAAAGAATGTGGGCTAAAGGTATAATATCATAATGAAGGGGGAGCTTTATGTAATTGTTGGGAAGGAGATGTGACTACCTGACACATCTCAGTATTTTGAAGGCTGATAGGAAGTGTCTCAGTGATTGTGTTTCCAAAATATCTGGGTTCTTGATAGAGAATGAGAGAAATGGGGAAGAAGATAAGAAGAAGATGAGTTGAGAGGTTCATGGAAGGAAGAAGATGAAGATACGATGAGGGAAGGGAACTCTCACACCAGTTCCGTGAGAGGGGAAGAAGAAGAAGAAAAGATCTGTGGAGCCATGAAAGATATCACAACGTCTTCAGAGGTGGGTCGCCGATGTTCGAAAACCGTTAAGAAGAAATCGATGGACGAAGGAGCTCAATCTACGATCTTCTTTGAAGAGGTAAAGTTCTGATCCCTTTTAAGTTGGGGAAGAAAACCCCTTGTTGTATTTGGAGTTGGTGGTTTAGGCATCTGGATAGTTTTTCTTTAAATCCATCTTAGTGTAAAATTCGATAAAATATTTTTATTTTTAAAATTTATTATTAATTAATTAAATTAGTTAATTGAAACCCATTAATTAAATTAAATCAACTAAATGAAACATGATCAAATAAAATGGTAAATTGTTTAACTAAAACAAATTAAATAGAATAATTAGAATAATAATTAATTTGAGCATCTAATTATTGAATATGTTAGTTCATTAACATTGGTTCATAAATCGGAAAGTCGGATATTCGGGAGATTTATTTGAAAGTGTTAAATTCAGTTTTGGTGAAAATAATTATTAAAAGCAGAATTTTTTTTAATTAAGATAATTCCTTAATAAATATAAGATAATCATGGTAGGAATTATCTGAATAGGAAAATTAGCATTTTGATTACCAAATCTTAGAATTTGTGCTAATGCCTTCCTAAAACCCTGATTTATTTCCTAATTAACCTCCCCTCTCTCCCCATAACTCACGTACTCTCCCTCTCTCTCACATTCCAGCACCATAATTCTCTCCCTCTCAAACCCTTCTCTGCACTTCTTTTTTTCTGAACCCCAACCCAGCAGCCCCTCTCTGTCCATCGCCACCTTCAACCACTGCACGTCGCCGCCATCATCCTCCGTCGTCGTGTTCATCGTTCGCTGGTTGGTTCTTCTTTCTCTCTCATCTGTTCATAGTTATCTATATAGAAAATATAAAAATATATATGTATCTTTGGGTTAGATGAATGAATATTAGATTTCTTTTATATGAAAAATAGATTAGATACATATTGATTTAATAGACTCCATGTTTAAGAATAAGAATCACACACATTAAATATACAGAATATATATATAAAAACATAATCGTATTTATATATGTATATATGCATGAAAATCAAAATCAAGACTTTATATCATTTTCTTTGAGAAACTTATTGAAAACATGTTATAAAACCTTTATAATGCATAAAAACACAAACTTTGAAGAAAGAATTGGAAAAATGAATCAAAAATCTCAACTTGCAGAACCTGGTTCGTCGTTTCTGGTGAATTCCGTCTAGATGAAAATCACCAAAGTCCCGACGAAATGAGGCAGTGTCGACCCCTTGACCTCGGGTTGAAACCGTTCAGACGGTTTTTGAACCAAGTCCGGACGGAACCAACCAGAGGTTGGCTTTTGGCTGTTTTGGCTCTTCGTTTTGGTTTAGGGCTTGTTTGGTTGAACCTTAGTGTTAAACTAAATTATTAATTAATGATGTAAACATTGGAATCATGATTTAATAAAGTTTAATTATTAAAAACATTATCGGATGATGGATTAATTATAAATTGTAATTATACTTAATAAATCGAAAGACATTATAAATTAATTTTAAAAGGTTTAAAAGTACCGTTTGGGGCATCAGTTTAAATAACACATTTTAGTTAAATAATAAACTAGTTAAATCACAAACAAAGAATTAAAATCTTAATTAACGGGTAAGGGACTGTTTGGATAGTTAGACGTTGTTTGGTACTTGTTGTTTATGTTGGTTGTGCATCTTGTTATCAGGTTTACGTAGTTCACGTCTTGGCTAGTTAGTACATTCGTCCATTTAATTCTTCACACATCAGGTGAGTATTTGTACGCTACGTATTTTTATTTAAAAATCCCCGTTTCCCCTAAATATTTTAAGTGGAAAAATATTATGTATGTTTCAAATGCTTTTCAATTTCAATGTAATACCTGTATGAGCTTTTCAATTCAAATTCATGGTAAAAACTGTTTAAATGTAACAAAGTATATTTTATTCATCCACTGATGCGATTTTGATGTCATATTGGGATCATATGAAAGTCCAGGAGAAATCCCTCTACGGAGGTGACTCTTGCCGCTAGAGAAAAGACCAGTTTGATTCTGTGGTGACTCTAGTCACTCAACGGTTCAAGGGACAGTCCGGGGCTTCCGGTGACCTGAACTGGAATCGTCAGTGGGAAAAGACTCAGGCGCCATCCTGTAGTGACCCCTGTTCGATGTTGGATCCAACGGGCCGATGCAGTCTTGAGATATATATGTGTTGGCATTTGATTATCATTATTGTTACCCGGGATGTTGTTCCTGTGGCTCATTTCCCATTTCATTACATGCTCATATCGTACACCATTATTATCATTATATTTGTTGGACATTCTTATGTCGTTGGCATATGTTGATATACGAGGTTTTATTATTGGATCTTATGTTGTCCTGTCTGATATTTTTTGGTTACTCGTCATATTAACGAGATCACAAGGAAAGAAAAGAAATTTACTGTTTTGAATTGTTAGTTGTTGGATGAGTTGGTCATCCCGTTAATCTATACTGTTAGCACTACCATGACATGTTTCTATTATCACAATATTTTAATCTATGTTTTAGAACTGCATTTTATTATGCGTACATCGTTCACCAGCATTACTGATGGTGTTTTCACCTACATTTTTTAAGGTCTCAGTGACGAGGTATGAGTTTAGTTTTGAGCTCTGCGGGGGATCCGACATACGACCTATAGGATGCATATCATTATATTTATTGCTTCCATATTTACATTATTCAGTTCGGTTATTTATTTATTTATGGATTGTTAGATGATTCTTCATGTGGATGTTGGGCTGTTGTGCCTCCATTTTAATTATGGTTTTGGTTGGGTGGTTTAGTTCCAAATGTTAAATAATGAATTTAATGGTTTAATTTGGTAAAATAGATTTATAATTGGCATATAGTTGGCTATTTAATTTGATAGATTTTTTTGGTTCAGTGGGTTAAGGCCCATGATCCATGGCCGGTCACGGCTCGAAACTTGGGGTGTGACATTAGGTGAGTGGATTTACATGCTATGTATTTTCAATAAAATCCCCGTAATTCTCAAAATACTTTAAAAAGGAAATGCATATGTTTTAAATAGTTTTAAATGATATTATATGATATTCTCTTGTACAATTATGGTACAATTTTTTTACAAGTCTTGATTCCTATATATATGGTGCGATTATGAGATATAATTTTTGGGAATGAAAAAGTCCAACGATAAGTCCTCTACCGAAGTGACTCTGGCCTGCTAGGGTGTAACACCCCTATCCACTTATACCGATTAATCCTAAAGTGGAGGAGTGATACCGCTTACTTAATCCATAATAAGCATAAATAATAAGGAATGCACTCCGCATTGCCCCAAAATAAAAATATCAACCATTCCCATATGTCATGCATACATCTTACTAAGGGATACTCCATCCCAAAATACCAAAAAGTAAGCTAACAATGGGATACACAATCCCAAACAAAAGTAAAGATAGATAATATCATGTTTACTGATTACAAAACAACTAAAATATTACATAGGAGTCTTCCTCTACTCGGCACTAGTGGACCCAAGTCTACCCCAACCTGCGATCTGCAACCACAAGGTTACAGGAGAGTGGGATTAATATAAAATAAAATAAGATATGAAAGTATCACATGTCATAAAGCATTTTATATAAAAACAACATCACTCACACATGTAAAAAGAGTTTCCCATGCTTTTCAAACCTCGTACTTTGAAATACAAAAATCAAAGCATCAAAACATTAACATGTGCATGTTATACCCAACAAACATGCATAGTATAATATCACACCCAACACACATGTATAATGCCAAAGTAGTCGTTTAACCTCACGATCGAAAGTTCCGACGGTACCGTTACCTCAATACACTGGACCTTATCCACCATTGGACCTCCACCCTCTTAAGGGAAATGCCTTTAAGGCTATCACAAATCCACCAACACATGGGGTAAAACCTTCAAGACTATTAGGCACCCACACATGGGGTCCTCCATGATGGTTACCTGCTTTAAGTCGACTCAGAGATGGGTTGGGATGACTCACGGGTCTCTGGGTTGACTCACTCATCAGTTGGGTCAACTCAAGGCACCCACAGAAAAGGTTTGGGTCAAGGTGTGGGCTGCTACATATCAACCCATGCGCGTGAGAGAAGGTCTTGGGTCGTCTCATCCACGGTTTGGGTCAACACATGCAGACGGTCTGGCCTTGGGTCGACACCTCACCTTCATGGGTCGACCCAAATTCCCTCATGTTAAAACAACAAAGGCTGAAAACATTGTGAGTCGACACCCCAACTCCATGGGTCGACTCAACTCACTGCCTGTCAAAACAACAAAGGCTGGAAACCACGTGGGTCGACACACGGCCCCTCCTGTGTCGACTCACCATCTCAACAGAGGGAGATATAGAGAGTAAGACTTCATTGAGTCGACACCCACTATCCTGGGGTCGACACATCTTACAAAAAAATAGCCTTACTCTATTTTGGGCTATTTTCTAGTTTAGGGTTCTGTTTGGGGTGAGAAACTCAATTTTTTTACTTCATTCCAAGCCCACAAATACTTAAAAACTTCTATCCTCCATACCCTTCTCATCCAACACCCCAAGGCCTCTCCCAAAGGTCTTTCCAACCCAATTTATGAAGGAGAAACCAGATTTTTGTCCATGAAAGTACCCAACCATGGGTAAACCTTTTCCAAAGCATAGCCTAGAGTTAGGGAAGGACTAAGGACCAAAAACCTAGGTTCCATTCTTTGTTCATTTCATGGTGTGGTTCATAAGAGATATTAAAGACGTGGTTTTTACCTCAAAAACCTCCAGAGATACTCCAATGGTGGTCACGCCTCTCTTCTTCTATTTTTCCCTTCAACTCTTCTGTGGATGGTGTAACCACACCTCACCACTCCAGCTCCAGGTCTTCAAGGTTTTTGGAATGAACTTCACTCACTCGTCCTCACTGGTCTTCACATAAAAGAGGGAAGAACTCTTAGATTTATTTAGGGAGAAGAAGATGAGTTTCGACTGTT
>JAUTBS010097497.1:0-12918 GCA_032361285.1 Aequorea victoria | reverse complement strand
AAAGTATGACGTTTGAGAATCATGGAAACCCTTTTTATATGTGTGGGTGGTGTTGTTCTATATAAAATGCTTTATGTCAGTGACATTTTATATATTATTTCATTTTATTCTAAGCCCACTCTCTTGTAACCTTGTGGTTATAGATTACAGTTCGGGGTAGACTTTGATCTATTAGTGCCGAGAAGAGGAAGATCTTTTTGTAATATTTTCAGTTGGATTATAACAAGTAAACAGATGTTGTTTATCTTTGATTATGGATGGGATTGAGTATCCCATAGTTAGCTTACCCTTTTTGGTTATCGGGATAGAGTATCCCTTAGTGGGATGTATGCATGACATATGAGAATGTTTGATGATGTTTTTCTTATGAGTGGAAATGCGGGGTGCATCCTTTATTATAGTATGGTTATTATGCATTAGGTAAGAGGTATCACCCCTCCTCACTAGGATTAATTATCCTTTAGGGAGAGGGGTGTTACAAGTTTGGTATTAGAGCTTAAGATGATAGATTCTGTAGATATTGTTGAGTCGGCACTATGCGGACATAGGTTGTGGGTAGTATGACTTAGGGGTGTCGTACCCTTGTCTTCGAACGTCTGTGTGACTAGCTTTGAAGTGTGATTGGAAATGTGTTCTACAGGTATAGATTCTTATTGGAAGTCATAGTGAGTTATCAGATTGGGGAAAAATACCCCATGAGTCGTAAGTGAGTAGTGAAGTTTAAGATATATGTATAGATCTTAAAGGAAATCCTTGTGAAGGAGTATGATCTAATTGTGATCATAAATAAATTCTAAAGTTATAACTATTCTCCTTTGTTGTGTATAAGATGGAGAACTCAAACGAGATATCTTTTTTCCATAGAGCAATAAGAGAGGAATGAACCTGAGGCATCCCAGCAAGCGGGGCAGCCCGATAGAGCTGGCCAGGAGGTTAGAATTTTGGAGGCTATATCTCGTTTGATGGAAATCAACACCCAATTGCTTGGTGTGTAAGTAGGGAGAAGTGAGAAGTCACAGGTGAAATAGTTTAGAGATCTTGGAGCAAAGGAGTTCAGTGGGACGTATGACCCAACTGAAGTCGAGTATTGGCTGAAAGATGCGGTACGCATCCTTGATCGACTTGGAGTAATAGAGGATGAACGGGTTGACCTCGTTACCTTCATATTCTGAGGGGAAGCGAGCAATTGGTGGGAGGCCACCGAGAGGCTATTAAATCTTTCTATTTTGGGAGCAGAGCCTCCTACGCCGCGGGAAATCACATGGGCTCGATTTTCCAAGGCTTTTGATGAACAATATAAGCCAATGTCCTATAAATATGAGAAAGAACAATAGTTCATTGAGCTAACTCAAAAGAATTTGAGTGTAGCAGAATATGAGATGAAGTTCACTGAACTATCACGTTATGCACCTCTCCTAGTGCAAAATGAGGGGACGCGGTGCAGGAGATTTCAAAGTGGATTGGAGTTCACTATAAGGATTAGGCTGATAGTCCTGGAGATAAGTAGTTATGTGAGCTTGCTGAAGAAAGCAAGAATGATCGAGAAAAACTTAAAAGAGGGATCGAGAAGAAGAGAAGAATTCAAGAATCGAAAGTTTGGGAATTCTTCATCAGGAAAGACATGGAAAAGTGATTCCAAGAACAATGCAAACAGGCCACCGGCTTTTGAAAGCCAAAGTTATCAGTCAAACGCCAAGAGTACAAGGTTCAAGGGGAACCAACCGAGTGGTGGGAATTTTGGAAAAAATGAGAGGAGCAATCTCCCTACGTTCCATCAGTGTGGAGCCACCGACCACTTCGTCAAGAATTGCTCCAGCAGGAAGAGGGAAATCATTTGCTACCATTGCAACCAACTGGGCATATATCTACTCAATGGGATAGCAGGAAGTGTCGGCTGCCTCTTCTATGGGCAGCAGGAATGCCACGGGGAATGGACCGGCAGTCTCAATGTAAAATAAGGAGAAAGGTGTTGCAGAAGGATCAGTTGCACCTAGACGGGTGTTTGCTATCACCAGGTAGGATGCGCGGGCAACACCGGATGTAGTGACAGGTACTATTATTGCTTTCAGTAGGAAGTCTTGTGTTCTTATTAATCCGAGGTCTATGCATTTATTTGTAGCACCTACTTACATGTCACGAGTAGAAGGCATCATATCAGAATGCCTAGTTTTCACAGTCAGCATAACAACACCTCTTGGTGAGGGAATGGTTATTGAGACCATCTTTAGAAAGTGTCCGTTGAGTATAAAAAAGGCAAGAAATGGAAGTGGATGTCATGCCATTGAGTATGCTAGAGTTTGATTTTATACTCAGAATGGATTGACTATTCACCTATCATGCGTCCTTGGATTGCTTTGGGAAAAGAGTTGTGTTCCAGATTCAGGGTGAAAAGGAATTTGTTTTTCAAGATGATAAAGTCAAGACACTCGTTTGTTTTGTGTCAACACTTAAAGCCACTAAAG
This sequence comes from Aequorea victoria, assembly GCA_032361285.1. Classification (NCBI taxonomy): domain Eukaryota; kingdom Metazoa; phylum Cnidaria; class Hydrozoa; order Leptothecata; family Aequoreidae; genus Aequorea; species Aequorea victoria. Next base: position 10,456 of record JAUTBS010097497.1, on the reverse strand, counting down.
TGTTATAAAAGGGTTTCCAAGGGTTTTTGGCACGTGTGGTGAACACCAACTCTGAAGAAGAGGAATTTTCAAGGATTCTGATTATCCATAACTTTTCAGATGTGTTTTCGGATGACTTACCAACTCTATCTGTAGATCGAGAGATTGATTTCACCATTGAGTTGTATCCAGGCACGTCTCCTATATCGATTACACCTTATAAGATGTCTCTAATAGAGTTGCGGGAGTTGAAAGAACAATTGTTGGAGTTGATGGACAATGGTTTCATACGACCCAGTGTCTCACCATGAGGACCACCCGTGTTGTTCGTGAAGAAAAATAACGAAACTTTGAGAATGTGCATTGACTATCGGCAGTTGAATAGAGTTACAGTGAATAACAAATATCCTTTACCCAGGATAGATGATTTATTTGATCAGTTGCAAGGAGCTAGGGTGTTCTCAAATATTGATCTAAGATCGGGTTATCACTAGTTGAATGTGCGAGAGTCAAATGTGATGAAGACTGCTTTTTGAACCCGTTATGGGCATTACGAGTTTGAGGTGATGCCATTCGGTTTGAGAAACGCTCCTGCCGCATTCATGGATTTAATGAACTGAGTGTTTAGGAAATACTTGGATTAGTTTGTGATTATATTCATAGATGACATCCTGATATACTCACGGAGCGCAGAGGAGCATAAGGAGCATTTGAAGATAGAGCTACAAGTCTTGAGAGAACACAAACTGTACGCCAAATTTAGTAAATATGAATTTTGGTTAGACAGTGTAGTATTTTTAGGACACATCACTTCAGGTGATGCAATCTTGATGGATCAAAATAAGATTGAGGCGGTAGTGGAATGGGAAAGGCAAACCAACGTGACTGAGGGATATAGTGTTTTTAGGTTTGGCCGAATATTATCGGATGTTTGTGAAGGATTTCTCCTTGATAGCAAAACCTTTGACTCGCTTGACTCAGAAGGATATGAAGTTTGTGTGGTCTGATCAATACGATGAAATTTTTCAAGAATTGAAGAAGTGGTTGACAACCGCACCTGTCTTGACAATTCCTTCAGAGAAGGGAAATTTTGTGGTGTATACCGATGCATCGCATCAAGGGCTAGGTTGCGTGCTTATGCAAGAAGAGAATGTAATTGCCTATGCATCACGATAATTGAAAACTCATAAGTGGAACTATCCAATTCATGATTTAGAGTTGGCGGCAATTGTGTTTGCCTTGAAGTTATGGAGACATTATTTATACAGAGAAACGATGGAAATCTATACGGATCACCAAAGTTTAAAGTATCTTTTCACCTAAAAGGAGTTAAATCTACGGCAGCAGAGGTAGATGGAGTTGTTTAAAGACTATAATTGCACAATTAACTACCACCCAGGGAAGGCTAATGTAGTTGCGGATGCCCTTCGCAGAAAGTCGTCGGGAAGAGTGGTGCACTTACAAGCATTTCAACTCGGTCTGTTTTGAGAACTGCTATCATAAAGGGTGGAATTATCAGTAAAGACAAGACCAATCCTATTAGCCCATCTTACACTCCGACCTTTGTGGATAGACAGGATTTAAGAAGCTCAGAAGGTGGGTCCTCATTTGTTGTAATTGCAGGATGAAGTCATTAGAAAGGTGAACAAGGAGTTCGTGGTTTATGAATATGGGGTGTTAATGTATGGGAGACATTTGTGTGTTCCTAATGATGCCAATTTGAGGAGGGAGATTCTTGAGGAAGCTCATGGCTCTATGTATACTATGCATTCGGGGAACACAAAGATGTATCAAGACCTATGCGAAAACTATTGGTGGCATGTGATGAAGAGAGATGTGGTAGTTTTTGTTTCCAAATGCTTGGTGTGTCAACAAGTGAAGATTGAGCACCAGAGGCCAGCGGGGTTGCTACAACCTTTGCCAATACCGAAATAGAAATGAGAACACATTACCATAGACTTTGTGACCAGTTTATCGCGATCTCCAAAAGGGAATGAAGCTATTTGGGTGATAGTCGACAGATTGACAAAGTTGGCACTTTTCTTACCCATCAAGATGACTTTCTCGATGGGCAGGTATGTACGCTTGTATATAGATGAGGTTATTCGGTTGCATGGGGTGCCGGTGACAATAGTTTCAGATAGAGACCCTAGAATCATGTCAAAGTTTTGGGTGAGCTTACAAGGAGTAATTGGAACCGTGTTGAAATTCAGTATAGCTTTTCACCCCAAACCGATGGGTAGTTAGAAAGGACCATACAAACTTTGGAGGATATGCTTAGGGCATATGTCTTGGATCTTCCAGGCAGCTGGGATGATCATTTATTCTTGGTTGAGTTTGGTTATAACAATAGTTTTTAGTCCTTCATTGGAATGGTGCCATATAAAGCTTTGTATGGAAGAAAATGTAGAAGTTCGACGTGTTGGGATGAGGTAGGAGAAAGAAAATTGCTAGGACCCGAGATAGTTGAGATCACCGCAGACAAGGTCAAGTTGATCCGGGAAAGGTTGAAATAAGCCCAAGACAGATAGAAAGTTATGCAAACAACCGACGACAAGACTTGGAGTTTGAGGTAGGAGATCATGTGTTCTTGAGAGTATCTCCATGGAAGGGTGTTATGAGGTTCGGCAGGAAAAGAAAGTTGAGTTTTCGTTACATTGGACCTTTTGAGATCATGAAGAGGATTGGGAGAATAGCTTACCAATTAGCTTGGATAGGATCATAAAGAGGATTGAGAGTCCTCATTCCACAGGGGCCTCGTTACATTGGACCTATGGAAGAAGGCACTTGGGAAAGAGAAGAAGAGATGCGGCAGAAGTACCCACATCTCTTTGATCAGGTACGTTCAAATTTCATGACAAAATTTCTTTAAGGAGGAAAGAATGTAACATCCTGTAATTTCTAAATGAAATTCTTAGAATGATTAATGTTAATCAAGTCTCGAATGGTAATTATTAAATTTAATCTCAACCAATTAATTAATTTAATTGAGTTGTGGGGGAATTATTTATTAAATCCTAAAATATGGAGAGAGTGATAATGTTATACATTAAACAAAATGGAGGCTTGTGAGTGGGGAACATTCGGCATGTCAGGGAGGAGGTGGCTGACAGCCCACTCCTGTCCAATCCTTCTATGCTTTTCATCAGAACCAAGGCCCCTGTAGAACCCAAGAAAAAGTGTGTTCCTTTTCTCTCTCTAGAGAACCTAAAACCCATTTCTTTTCCTAAGAAATCTGAGAGTTTCTTCCTCGGTTGTGTGAATAATCGTGAGAAATAGTGAGTGAAGTATCTCCCTAGAGCAGTGAGAGTTCTGGAGCTGGAACAGTGAGGCATTGCTACAACCCCTTTCACAGAAGAAAGAAGGGGAGAGGCGTAAACTGCCATTGAAGTGGTTCCTTGAGATTTTGAGGTAAGAATCGTGTTCTTAGCTCTTATGTAGGTTATACCATGAAATACCTCCCTTAGTCGAAGTTTAGAACCCTTTTTTCTTAGTCCTTCCTAGCTCTAGACCTTCTTTTGTAGATCTTCATGTTTATCCATGGTTGGGTACTTTAATGGGAGAAACCTATATTCTTTTTCTAAAATCTTGATGGAAAGATCCTTAAGAGTGATTTTGGAGTGTTGGATGATATGAATGTGGAGGAGAAAACTTTGTAGGTGTCGTTGAGCTTGGAGTGAAATGGAAAAACCACATTTTTCACCTAAACAGCCCCTTAGTTTTGGAGAAAACACAAAAATAGAGCTTCAACATTTTTACACCTTCTGAGTTGACACAGACCTTCTGTGAGTCGACCCAAGGCATTGAGCTCTTGGGAGTTTTTGATAGGTGAGAGCCTGAGTCGACCCAAGCTTCATGAGTGTCGACTCAGACATTTTTTGCTCTCTGTTGTTTGTGACAAGCGAGGGCCTGAGTCGACCCAAGCTTCATGGGTGTCGACTCAAGGGGTTTCTGCCCTCTGTTGTTTTGACAGGTGGGGGCGTGAGTCGATCCTGACCTCTATAGGGTCGACCCAAGCTTAGACCCTCTATGTGAGTCGACCCAATTATCGTATGAGTCGACCCAAGTTTTGCCAGCATGTGTGAGTCGTTGTGTCTATGCCCATGCATCGACCCAAGCCTAGACCCAGAGCCAGTTGAGTCTACCTAAGAGAGACGTGAGTCGACCTAATACCAGCCTGTGTGCATGAGTCGAAGTGTCTCGACCCCTTATCTCGACTCAAACCCCCCTATGGGCATCATGAGTCAACCCAAAGAGAAGTGAGTCGACCCAACCTTATACTGAGTCGACTCAAAGCATGAAAAATATAATTTTCCTGTTTGGTTTTAGAAACCACATGGATTTGTTTCTTATACATGGTTTATTGTGTAATCTAGGTCCCAGAGATTTAAACGCGGACGAAGAAGAGTTGTCTCATAATCAAGGAGTTTATTAGTGAAGCATTCAAGTGAAAGGTGAGAGTGGCTAGTGCATGTAAAATGAAATGTAGAGAACATGGTTATTTCTAAATGTTTTGATAACATGTTTTGTGTGATCTCATGGGTGTTTTCCTAAAAGCATGTTTTGGTGTTTAAATAAAGTTAGTTCTTGTTTATCAAATGTGAGCATGTTTCTATGTGAATGATGAGATCAAAATGTATCTTAAGTTGCATGTGTTGCTTGTATATGCTAAGTTATAGCGGGTAATCATCCCAGAGGATACTATGTGTGGGTGCCTGATAACCATTAAAGGTTTTGCTCCTTGTGTGGGTGTTGGATAGCCTTAAAGGCTTTGCCCTTGTGTAGGTGTTGGATAGCCTTAAAGGCACTGCCTCTAAGAGGGTGGAGATCCAATGGTGGATAAAGCCCCATTATGGGTGGATACACTTACCACTAGTGTTATATATGAGTGGTCCTCTTACTCGCCACTCTAAATTATAGATGCATTGTAATGAGGTAACGGTACCGTCGAAAGTCCTGGTCGTGAGGTTAAACGACTACTTAAATATTATGCGCGTGCGTTGGATGTGGTGTTATACTTATGCATGCTTGTGGTTATAACACATGGATGTTGATGTTTAAGATGCTTTGATAAATGTATTTTAAAGTATGACGTTTGAGAATCATGGAAACCCTTTTTATATGTGTGGGTGGTGTTGTTCTATATAAAATGCTTTATGTAACTGATGTTTTATATCTTATTTCATTTTATGCTAAGCCCACTCTCCTGTAACCTTGTGGTTGCAGATTACAGTTCGGGATAGACTTTGATTCACTAGTGCCGAGAAGAGGAAGATCTTTTTGTAATATTTTCAGTTGGATTGTAACAAGTAAATAGATGTTGTTTATCTTTGATTATGGTTGAGATTGAGTATCCCATAGTTAGCTTACCCTTTTTGGTTATCGGGATGGAGTATCCCTTAGTGGGATGTATCCATGACATATGAGAATGTTTGATGATGTTTTTCTTTTGAGTGGCAATGCGGGATGCATCCTTTATTATAGTATACTTATTATGGATTAGGTAAGCGGTATCACCCCTTCTCATTGGGATTAATTATCCTTTGGGGAGAGGGGTGTTACACTATTAATAAGAATAAATCATCTTATGTTTATATGCTTGAGTCATCTTTCTTATGGCATAGTCGATTAGGATATGTTAATTACAACTCTTAAAAAATATTAATTAACTTGAATTGCATGCCAATGTGTGACTTTGATCCTAATCATAAATGTAATATTTATGTTGAGGTAAAACTCACAAAACTTTCTTTTCATTTAGTTGAACGAAATTTTGAACCTCTAGAATTAATCCATAATGATATATGTGATTTTAAATCTTTAAAAACCCGAGGCGAAAAAAAATATTTTATTACTTTCATTGATGATAGCACTAGATTTTGTCGTGTCTATTTGCTAAGAACTAAAGATGCAGCATTGAAAATATTTATACTTTATAAGAATGAGGTTAAAAATTAACTAGGGAAGAAAATCAAGGTTCTGAGAAATGATAGAGGTAGTGAATATGAATCACCTTTTGGTGAATTCTGTTTACAACATGAAATTATCCATCAAACAACTACACCTTATTCACCATAACAAAATGGTGTTGCTGAACGGAAAAATAGAACCTTAAAATATATGATGAATGCTATTTTGATTAGTTCTGGGTTACCTTAGAACTTACGGGGGAAAGCTATGCTTTTCGCTAATTATATTCTTAATAAGATACCCCACAAGAAAATAAACAAGAAACCTTATGAATTATGAAAAGATCGACAACGTACTTACAAATTCTTAATAGTGTGGCGGTGTTTGGCTAAAGTAGCTGTGCCAACACCTAAACGATCAAAATTGAGACAAAAAATCGTTGATTGTGTATTCATCAGTTATGCGAATAATAGTAGTGCATATCAATTTCTGATTCACAAATCTGAAATTATCGATATGCATGCTAATACTATTATTGAGTCAATAAATGCAGTGTTCTTTTAACATGTGTTCCTTATAAATCGGGACAGATGACAAATTCTATAGAAAGAACTGACAATACTACTCAAAGTAGTAATCTTAATCAAGACGAAGATCAAGAAGAAGATGAAGACGATGAACCTAGACGTAGTAAATGTGCTATAACGTTAAAATCTTTTGGTCCAAATTTTTAAACATATTTGTTAGAAAATGAGCCTCAAACTTTTATGGATACTATGCCCAGTCCTGAAGCAAATATTTGAAAAGAGACTGTAAACAGTAAAATTGAATCTATTATGCAAAATCATTCTTGGGAACTGGTAGATCTTCCACCAGGATGTAAATTTCTAGAATACAAATGGATATTCAAGAAAAATATAAAACCAGATGGTTCAATCAACAAGCTCAAAGCAAGACTTGTGGTCAAAAGATATAGGCAAAAGGAAGGCCTTGATTACTTTGACACTTATTTACCAGTTACAAGAATAATGTCTATACGAATGCTTATTTCCATAACTACATTGTATGATTTAGAAATACATCAAATGGATGTGAAAATGGCATTCTTGAATAGTGAATTGAATGAAGAGGTTTACATGAAATAAGTAGAAGGGTTTGTGGTTTCAAGACAAGAAAATAAAATTTATAAATTGGTTAAATCTTTTTATGGCTTAAAGCAAGCGCCTAAATAATGGCATGAGAAATTTGACAATGCTATGATGTCAAATGAATTTAAGATAAACTAATATGACAAGTGTGTCTATATTACGACCACAGATAAATGATATGTCATCGTTTGTCTGTATATTGATGATATGCTTATCATAGGTAGTAATGATCAAATGATCAAAATTATAAAGAGAATGTTGAATAAACAGTTTGACGTTAAAGACATGGGAGTGGCAGATATGATATTAGGAATGAAAATTTCTAAAATATCTGATAGATATGCCTTATCTTAATCACACTATATTGAGAACGTACTTGAGAAATTGTCAACGGAGGATAAACGTCCAGCAATGACACCAGTGAATGTAAACCTTTATCTATCAAATAATAAAGGTGAATGTATATCTCAATTAGAATATTCCAGAATTATTAGAAGTTTAATGTACTTAATGAACCGCACACGTCTAGATATCGCGTATGTAGTGAGTAAATTAAGTAGATACACATAACCCAGAAAAAAACCGCTGGAAGGCGATAGTGAGGGTTCTTAGATATCTAAGATATACTCAAAATTATGAGTTGTGTTATACAAGATATCCAGCAATAATAGAAGACTATTGTAATGCTGTGAGGAACCCTCTTGAAAAATGCGCCGCCCCTTCTTTTAAAAACAAGTTCTGGGTTTAAAACGCTCTCATTTTTAAAGTTTTTAAGAGAAAAGAAAGCATGGTTTTATATTTTTGAAAAGAGAGCCCTCCAAATGCGTCCTTGTTAAAAGCCGCACAATTGAAGTGCTACTTAGCTTTTAATGATAAATCAAGAAAACAAAAACTTCAAGGTAGTAGTCCATCGTTATTAGAGATAATGGTTCGGGAGTTAGGGTACGAGAATGAAAAGTGTTAGGCACCCTTCTCGCCTGACCAAAAGGTCGGCCTCTACTTAACAACTTCTTCGTTCTTGTCTTAAGTATTTCAAAAGTAACATATACAGAATGGAGGTTGAAGGGAGATCAAACAAAATCAAACACTGAAACAAAACCTAACTTAAAACTAAAGGTTTTCTAAGCATGCTCGCATTTAATTACATGTTAAAAGGAAGATGGCATCACATCTGTATACTTTGTACATAAATAAAATGAATATAAAAGCATGCTGTTACTACCAAAATATGTAAAAGTCTACTGGAAGGCCATTGGTTTATGAAGAGGTGGCGCACACAACCTCTGGACCTAGCGCATGCCACCTTTGGACTCTCTAAAAAAGGTGCGCGCCACTATGGCAGAGTGGGCACGACACTTTAGATGATCAAAAGGATCCACTATTTTGAGAAAAACAATATGTTCGTGTGCAAAAGTGTTTTACTGTTAAAAGAAAATACGAAACAGGAAATCTCACATTGGAAGTTTTCAACACACAGTGATCTGTCGTTTATATGACCAAAAATAATATTTAATAAAACTGAGTAAAAATAACTACTTCGTAAAATAGCGGTCAAGACTGGATATCGTTCCACAGAGACAATTAAGCTTTACTATTTATTTTTTAATTAATTCTACAATTAATCCGAAAGAAGGAAGTAAAAATGGGTGAATAATTAATTAAACTAAGGAAAACAATTAAAGCGAAATAAAACTGATTAAAAGATACATAGGGTATGCGAATCCATCCTCATTCAAAGTATCATTATGGATACAAGCCCTAATGATGCATTAAGAAAATTCAGATGAATGCCAGCCGGCATAAAATGTCTAGATTAGTACGAATTGTCCATAATCGAGTCATGGCACAACTCGTCTTCTCCAAGCATATTCTATCCCAATACACATTCATTGAGGCGAAGAAAAATATTGTATAACGCATCATTATTTAAATCACAGAAAAAAATAATGATCAAACGATAGAAAAACATATATGAAGCATATTTCATCGCAAGAATCAAAAACCCAAAAACGTTATACAACTAATGATCCGACAGAAAAATTATCAAAAACTAAATAAAAAAACTACATTACATAAGCTAGGGTTTCATCGAAACCCTAGATAAAGAACCTAGTCGCTCATTGACAGGAAGGATGAAGTTGATACGGATAGGAGCGTCATTTTGATCTTCTCCTTCGTTCCCCCTGGAACCCTAGCCGTTGTGTCTGTTTTCTTCCTTGTTTTTCTAACCCTTGCTCCTAATAACTTTTCCCTTTTTATACCCCTTTTCAAAAATTACGCGGAGAACTTAATTCAGAATCAAAATTACCGCATAACGTCCGGACGTCATTTATGAGCGTCCGGACGTTTTCGTCCAGAAGGCTTTGTCCGTTGCTCAAGCGTCCAAATGTTGGGGATCCATTTCCAGACGTTTTTGTCCAGAAACTTTTCCTGCTTCGCACGTCCGGACGTTTTGTGTGTAACGTCCGGACGCTTTCATCCAGTTTGCACCTCATACCTCTTTTTGTACTATTTTATACTTTTTAAGTCATTCTCCTAATATGTTCGATTATCTGTTGTTGCACACAAATAATGCTAAAACATTTATTAAATAAAAATTAGAGGACATAAAATATAAATTAAAGGGCTTAAATGTGTCAATTTAAGCTCATATCACACCTTTCAACGTACATTTTGCTAGTCCTCAAGCAAAACAAAATATAAGAAGATAAAGAAAAAAAGACTTTTTCTAATATTTTATTTACTGTGATCAATCATTGAGCATCAATAATAAAGTTGAACACTTTACATACATGACGTACATATTTGAAGACACTGTCAATTTGTACAACAAAATTATTTTGATCAATACTCGGAGTGTGCACTTTAAACTGGCTAACATGAACTACAACTCAATCTCAAAGTGAGAGACAATTTTAAATATCTATTAGAACTGCGCTTTGACTCAATACTCACTGGACATGCACTCAACAAATAATCACTCAGGAACAGGTGCATTTGAATACTCTCGATCTATGTATGTAGTAGAGGTAATAAAAATAAATCAAGATATTCTGCATATTTATGAATCAAAGAACACTATAATCAATGAATACCCATAGTCTTATGAGAAGGATGTTAAATGTCAAAATTTTAAATAAATACTACACAACACCATCCATCCATTATATTCACAATTCAAACTATGTCATTATTTAGAATCAATTAAGACTTTACATTATGTTGTAGCGTTAGGTAGGAAAAAGTGTATAAGATATAGGTCAGAAAACATGTCTTATAGAATTATTAACTCGAGATTTTCCTACAAAAAAAAAAAAAATAATCCCCTTCTCAACTTCACATGTTATTTTCTTTTCTTTCTTTTAACCACAATCCTCTTTTTTTTTTTTTTTTTTTTACATTTATCTATTCTTTTTTTT
>JAUTBS010097387.1:0-12922 GCA_032361285.1 Aequorea victoria | reverse complement strand
CTTAAAATAAGAATTTGGATAAATGATTAAAGGATAGAAAATGTGTCCCATGATAGACTTGATATTACATGGTGTGGGTCATGTGATTGGTATACCGCATAAAGGTTTCGTGGGTATACACCATGTTATATATATATATATATATACCGTGGATAAACCATGGGTAATGTGTTAGCTTTACCACTGAGTATTGTTATGTGGCCCGGCGAATAATCCTTAGCCCTATCCAATTAAGAGTATGCAGGATATTCGGAGACTCAGTACTGCAATAATTTCTAGTTGGGAGGTTAATACAACCCTTGGCTATATGAAATGGTTTTGATGGATGAAATGATGAAATCATGAAATATCTCTTTTAAAGATATATGATGCTTGGAAAAACCTTCTCTCATTTGTGATTTGTGGAAAGATGAAACTTGGAATCTTTTGTCGTAAAAGTTATGTTTTACGAAAAGTTATATTGTTTTCAAGTGATGAACTATTTTGATTTTCATTGTGCAATTTATAATGCTATTCCCAGTGATTGGTGAGCATGTGGATTTGTAGCTCACCCCCACACAAATTGATTTTTTGGCAGGTTTTGGCGTCAGTGTCAGGCTTCGGTCCACTGTGGTCATAGGCTAAATGGAAGGTTGCGGGAAGTTACGGTCTAAAACCCTTTTTGTTTTTTCTCTTTGGCATGTAATTACATGACGATGTTGATGAGACTGTTAAGTCCTCCTGTTTAATTATCTATATGTTGGTTAGGCCCTAAAATGGAACCCTTTATGGAATTAATGAAGTAATGTGATGCGTTAGTAGTATGGATGTTGTTAAGAATGTTGGGTTGTGTACCCTTTCTCAGGTTTCATGCCCGGTGCTTGGGACAGGGCTTGACAAGAACTCAGGGATTCCTAACGTAGAAGGGGCGGAGTTAAGCCCAAAAAGGCCAAGCACTAGGGTTGTGGAGAGCCCGACAAAATGGTTGAAAGGGGATATAGGCCAAACAGATTACTTCGGCCCCACTAAGAACGATGCCGGTTTAAAAAACACACGAGTGGCTATTAACACCAATTTTAGGGAGGCAATATACAAGATCCTCCCTCAGATTAGAAAAAAGCCTTAGTTCATATGGCCACTGAAGATGCCAGAGGCTTCTATCCAGGGAACAATCAGGGATGGGATCAGGTGGAGGTGCTCCTATCATAAGGAGATGGGGCATAGAACAAAGGACTATTATGCCTTCAAAAGGCACTTAGAGGATCTGGTGCGCCAATGGCATCTCAAAGACTTTATTGATAGTCATGGGAAGGACATGACTGAGGGCACCGATCAAGGAGGAAGGGTAGTTCCCCCAGTCGGCCAAGATAGAGGCGGCATCTCGGTGATCCATGATTTGATGGATCATAGCCGCAAAAATGGCCTCAGAGGCCAAGTTCAAAAAGCTTGGCATCACCAAGCAGTGATGAGCATCCAAAGTACCAAGAGGCCGAGATCATGCACAAGGAGGCCCGAGATCTCTTTTACTAAGGAAGAAGATTCAGATAGGGTTCATCACCCGCATAATGACGCTCTAGTCATAACATTGAACATGGATAGATTTAATGACAAGTGAATTTTGGAAGACCAGGGCAGCTCGGCCGAGATAATGTACTACGAGCTTTTCAAGAAGCTCAGCCTGGGCGAGAAAGACCTTATCTCATCACTCACCCCCTGGTGGGGTTTAACTCGCAATCAGTATGGTCTCTAGGGAGAGTGACGGTCCCTATCTGAGCTGGCTCCACTGCCATCGAGACCAACTTCCTTGTGGTTGACGTCCCGTCGGCCTATAACCCCATAGTGTGTAGGTCATGGCTACATGAATTGAAAGCCATACCCTCAACCTATCATCAGATGATGAAATCTTTCATGGAAGAGGGCGTGGAGATCATATATGGTGACCAGGTCAACTCAAAGGAATGATTCATGGTCGCACTAAAGAGCAAGTGCCCCATGAGGCAGGTCAAGTTGGTAGAAGTCCCTGACCAACCGGTACTAGAAGACATCGGCAGTAAGGCTGAAGAGAAGGCAGTGGAGGACCTCCTCACTATTCTTATCAACGAGGTCAACCGTAAAAAGTTCTTCTTGATTGGCTCATCCATGGAGAAAGAAGAAAGGACCAAGATGGTTTCCTTCCTTAAAACTAATATCGAGGTTTTTGCTTGGACACTCTATGAGATGTCAGGGGTTGACGCTGCCTTCATCTGCCACAAACTCAACGTCAGCCCAGCTTCCAAACAAGTCAAACATGCTGAAGCAGTGGCTGAAAAGATCGCCAAGCTTTTTGAAACTGTAGAAATTAGGGAGGTTCAATACCCGGACTGGCTATCCAACACAGTAGTGGTCAAGAAGAAAATCAAAAAATGGAGGGCTTCACTAGCCTAAACAAGGCTTGCCCGAAGAACAACTTTCCACTACCAAAGATCGACCAACTAGTAAATTCAACGGTCGGGCATGTGCGGATGAGCTTCCTCGGCGCTTACCGAGGATATCACCAAATCACAATATTTGGCCCAGACCAGGAGAAGACCGCTTTCATAACTCCCCGGGGACGTATTGCTACAAGGTCATTCCTTTTAGGCTAAAAAATGTAGGGGCCACTTATCAAACGATGATCACAAAGATGTTCGGCGGCCTGGTGGGACGAACAATGGACGCCTACATAGACGATATGGTGGTCAAAACCAAACAGAAGGGAAGCCACATGGATGACCTGCAAGGGACATTTCACATCCTAGAAAAGCACCGACTTCAGCTGAATGCCTCTAAGTGCGCCTTTGGCATCGGCTCAGGTAAGTTTCTTACCTTATTGGTCACACATAGAGGGATAGATGCGAACCCATACCAAATCATCACGATTGTGGCTGTACAGAGACTTAATTCAGTGAAAGAAGTACAGGAGCTAACAAGGATGGCCGCGACTCTAAATAGATTCAATAGCCAGTCCTCAAACAAGTGCCGACCATTTTTTCAATTACTAAAGAAGCACACCGGTTCTCATTGGACCGAGAAAGCAGACCAAGCTCTAGAAGCATTAAAGAAGTACCTAGCCGTGCCTCCACTCCTATCACCCATGTGGCCGATGAGGTTCTCTATCTGTACCTCGCCGTATCCCTACATACAGTAAGAGGCCTTTTAGTATAGGCTTACGACCCTAGCCATTAACCCGTTTATTACGTCGGTAAAACTTTTTCAGATGTCGAGACATGGTATCTACCTCTAGAAAAGCTTGCGTATGCCTTGGTCATAGCATCCAAAAAGTTGATACACTACTTCTAAGCCCATCCTATCACCGTACTAATGGAGTACCCACTGAAAGCCTTGCTTGGCAAAGCAGACCTCAGGGGCAGGATCTCTAGGTGGGCCATCGAACTTGTGAACATCATATTACATATGAACCAAGGAATGCCATCAAAGCCCAGGTCTTGACAGATTTCCTAGCTGAGTTCACTCTTACATCTAAGACACCTAGCTCGACAGAAGCCAATTTACCCACCGAGCTAGTGGGGGAAGAGTTGGAGCTCTCAAAGACTTGGAAAGAACCGTCAGTAGAAGCCTAGAGCAATCTTTGAAGCTCGACTTTTATGCTTTCAACAATGAGGTCAAATATGAAGCCTTATTAGCTGGCCTACGAGCAGCGAGAAGACTTTATGTGGTCGAGCTACTGGTCTACAGTGATTCCCAGTTGGTGGTCAACCAACTTACCATAATTTACAAAACGAGAGATGATAGGATGGCCAGATACTTGGAAAAAATTAGAGAGGAACTCAAAGCCTTTGAGGCGTTCAACATAGAGGAAATAGGCTGAGAGCTAAACATCCATGACGACACTTTAACATCTCTTGCTTCGGCATCAGAGTCCAACAGTCCATGAACAATCACCATTGACTTTTTGCCGAAGTCTAGTATAGAACAGGGTCTCAACCAAGTGGAAGTCCTCCCTGCTAAGATATCACCAAGCTGGATGGATCCCATCATATCTCTTATCAAGGCCGATCAACTACCGTTCAATAAGAGAGAGGCACATAAAACACGACTAAAATTCGTTTCGTTCTGGCTCTCACCAATAGACAAGTTGTATCGAATGTCATACACTAGGTAGTACCTCCTTTGCATACGTCCAAGCTTGATAGAAGACTTTCTCTTTGAAATTCATGAGAGAATCTGTGGCAGTCATACGGGGGGGGGGGCAGGTTTCTAGCACACAGAGCAATCACGCAAGGCTACTGGTGGCCATACATGCAAAAGGATGCACCATAGTACATCCAAAAATGTGAGAAGTGTCAAAAGTTTGCTTTTATCATACATCAGCCGTCCGGAGAACTCTCTCCTCTCACAAGCCCTTGGCTTTTTGTTCAGCGGGGCTTGGACATTGTAGGACCTCTACCTAAGGCCATGAATAACAAAAGGTTTATCATAATGACCACTGACTACTTTACAATGGCCTATGGGACTGAGACAATAATTCCTTTGAAAGTCGGACTGCCTACTATGAGGACTGATCTGTTTGCCCCAGAGGGTAATGACGAGATCCTTGCCAAAGACTTGGATTTGGCCGAAGAAAGACAAGAAACCGTCCTTATCAGAATTTAGGCGTATCAATAAGAAATGGAAAAAGAGTACATCAAAAAGGTTAAACTTCGGTGCTTCGGGCCTAGGGACCTTGTACTCTGAAAGGTAATAGGCAATACTAGGGTTGCGACAGAAGGAAAGCTCGGTGCTAATTAGGAAGTGTCGTACAAAGTTTGGTTCATTGCAGTCACGAGAGCTTACAAACTAGAGGACAACAGCAGAAAAGTCATTCCTCGGCCATGGAACAGAGCTAATCTACACTTTTCCTACCACTAGTCATTTGTAATTTTCCACACATTGCAATAATATAGTGTTTACCCAACAATATTTTGCACGTATTACTAAAATCAGCTGAACTAGAATAGTTCATGCCTCGCAGAAGTTAGAACAACTCCCAGAGTTAGAACAACCCTAGCAGTCGAACGAGAACAATTTATGCCTTCTATACAACCAAACTAGAACAGTTTGTGCCTTGCAGGAGTTAGAACAAATATCGAGTTAGAACAACCCCAGTAGGCAAACTAGAACAGTTTGTGCCTTCTATACAGCCAAACTAGAATAGTTCATGCCTTGTAGGACAACTCTCAGGGTTAGAACAACCCCAACATCCGAACTTAACAAGTTCGTGCTTTCTAAAAAGTGTCTGAATGAAGCATTTTGCCGAGGTAGGCTCAGTAGGATGAGGTCGATCAAATACTGAGCAGCATTATCCTTGTCCAAGAAATTTCAGTCATATATGAAGATTTATTGTTTTGTGAAGTGTGCCAGCAGCCCAACGTGTACATTTATAGAGCTACCGAATTAAAAATGTAAGACAATGACAATTTGCAGTAGTAAATGAACACAACATATGGGGAATGCAAATTTCATTATATATATTGGGGGCCTGCAGGCTTACAAACGGAAGTCAGCCTTTACACAAAACTAGTCCGACGTCAAAAATAAAACAAAAAAACACAAGTCCTATACCGGGGAATCACACACCGGTGTGATCCCCCTCGGCATGAGGATCGGTAGATGCTGGAGGGTCGGCCTTTGTTGTAGTCTCCATCGACTTTAGTTCGGTAGCTACAGGGGCGATATGTTGATCAGTGTATGGGTCAGAGATAATTTTAATCTAGATGGGGGATTCCACTGGGATGTCTGCCTTATTAAGCGTGGTCCTGTAACCGACATACAAGACTTAAGCGTTAATCTTGTGAACTTCGTCCATGTGTCCACTGCCTTATCCCAGCCGACCTACCATATTTGGTCATCACACTCCTTTGGACGACTTCGACCTCTGCCTAGACAAGCCATCTGATCTCCATCTATTTGTCGACCTCCTCGAACTGTGTATTTAAGGCCAGTAGCTCTGTTGATGAAGTAGAGGCTTGTGCTTCCAGTTCCTGAGTACGAAGGAGAAGTGTAGCTTGTTCGGCCACCATAGCCTTGTTCCTGGCCTCCAGGTCCGCCACCTTCTTCTCAGTGTTGGCACTTAGGACCTCTGTTCAGTCCCTCGAGGGCCTTCCTTTTTTGCCTTAACCTTGCCAGATCGGTGGCTAGATCCATGGTTGGGATAAGCCGAGGTGCACTAGAGGCAGGCCTAGAAGCCAGAGCTATTACAACACATGTGGATGCTCTGGTGGTCTCCTTGGGGGTTGTGCAAAGATTTACGGAGGATTTAACCCTGGGCATCTTTGTAGGTTTGGGAGAAAGGGCTGATTTTGGCTTGAAGCTCGGTAGGAGCTCGGTAGGTTGAAAAGGCGATTGTGATGCTAGAGAGTATGATAATAGGAGGGTATGTAGCCGAGTAGGACTGGAGGTTACCTCTCTCCTATCTGGAATGCAGTCACAATGATATGCCTGTTGGCCATATTCTAAACTGACCGACCAAACCAGTCGCTACATAAAAAGAAGGAACAGTTAGAAGTGTGAGAGCAGCAAAAGAGAGCGCAAAAGAAATTGAGGGACAACCGAGAGAGCGCAAAAGAAATTGAGGGACAACCGACCTGGGAAGTCGGTGTGATAGAGAATACCGAACGCTGTGTCAGTACTCCCGGTCGGAAACTCAAAGGAGCCACCAATCAACAGCCAATTTTTAGAATGCTTATCTGAGTCTAGTAAGTCCCAAATCAACTCAATCCCCTTGTCCATGGACCTGAGATAGTAGGTGGAGCCATCCTTATTTGAAGACAAGGAGTAGCACTCGAAAAGCTTGGAAAGGCCAAAACTAATGTTATATCAGCGATTTAGCTCGGTAATGCTATTTACAATGCTGAAAAAAGTGATGGACATTTGGGAAGGATTCAACCGGAGTACGACCAGAGTCTCTCCAAGTAAAGGATCAAGGGGAACCAAACTCCACCCTCGATAACCGAGACTAGAGAAAAGGGGCATTCCCCATGCTCGACAGCATGGAGATCTTGCCAACCACTGCGGTTGAAGAGTTTAATGGTAACCGAGCTTGAAATACTATACTCCCTCTTAAAAATACCCATGGCCTTAGGATCGGCGCACATATACCTAAACTTTCCCATAGGCCACTAAGGCTTATAGGGTCGGGCTAAAGCTGCGAAGAGCTCAAGATGAAGCTAACAGAAAACCCAAAAGACTGAGATGAACCCAAAAAACTTAGAAAAATAAAAAAGGAATAAAGTACAAAAAGAATGAGGGGAGTCTAGGGGTATGACGAAGAAGACTAGAGATGGGAAAGAAAACTGAAACTGAAACAAACGAAAGAATTTTAGGAGAAGAAATGACTTACTATGACAGTGAAGAAGAAGACAATGATGGATGCAATGACAACGAGTCAAAACAGTGATAGCAAGGGCACGAGAAAGCTCTTAGCTCTCAAAAAGTTTTTTGGTAGTTCTTTTGCAGAATGTGAGTTTACGGGAGGCTGAGGCCCCATTTTATAAGAGCCCCAAGAATCCCAGGAGTCCCATCAGAAGGCCTAGGGATGCGTTTGGAGGAGAAAAGATATTTCAGGGGATGAGCAAAGGTCTAATCCAGTGAAGATGCGTGGGGTCAAGAAAACAAAATTTGATGTTGAGCACTAATCCTAATGGCCGAGCCCAACAATCCAAAGGGAAAATCAATGTCCAACGGTTACATAAGAGTACTAAGCGACGTTAGCAATGCCTAGGGAGGCGCGAGCATGACATCAGTGGCCGAATAAGAAGATGACACATAGATTAACAAGACATTGAAGCGATGTCCGCATGCGCCAGACAAGTTCACATGTGTACCTTAGCGCCATAGAATATGGGCTAAGCATATCCACCGACCGAGCAACTCTCGTGCTCACTACGAAAGCACGAGAGTTAGGAGGCAAATGAAGAATCCCAATTCAGAGTGACCCAGATCTCCCCAAGCAGGCTCGGGCTCATAGAATATGGATCATGTTACATAGGTCTGGGCCCAGAATATGGGTCAGGTTAGACAGGGAAGGCGGCCTAGAATGGGTCCAGCCCAAGCATGCAGCTCGGCACCATAGAACATGCTTGTGCGCATGAAACATGGCTGAGCATTGTGGATTGGGAACTACCTCGGCATCGGGAAACATTGATCGAGCTTTCCATCAGCCGAGATCTGGGCATGATAGCCCAAGTAGTGACGAAGGGACTGATGAGAATGGGCATTAAGTGCGGCATTAATTTACATTAATTATGGTATTAATGGGCAATAAATGCGCCGTTAATGGTGATTCAATGCTTGCCATATCTAGCACTCATATCTCTACTTTACCCACCTTCTTTGTTATATTGCATTATATAATCAGGGTGACATGAACTCCTGCATTACTTTTGTTGTTCATTGTCCTTGCATTGGATATCAAGTGAGTAGATTGTCATGCTATGTATCTTTTAATAAATCTCCGTATTCCCAAACTACTTTAACTGGAAAATGAATATTTTTAAATGCTTTTAATGATACCGCTATGATATTCTTTTATAAAAATCATGGTATAAATGTTTTATGATATACAAATTTTTTTTTATCTATTATGGAGCGATTGTGTGACTTCTCCTTGGGACCATGTGAAAAGTTCAGGGGATAGGCCTTACGGGGTGACTCTGGCCAACTAGGGAATAGACCTGGCCCGGAGACTTGGGTGACCCTAGTTGCTCAACGATTAAGGGATAGTTCGGGGTTTTTTGGTAACCTGAAACTAGATCATCTTAAGAAAAAGGCCTAGGCGGCACCCTGTGGTGAATCTATGTTCGATGATTGGATCCATTGGGCCAAGGCTGCCCAGAGTATTATGATTTCTGGCACTTGCACCCAGGCTGTTCCTGTGGTTGTTGTTGATGGTTTCCCACATACATATTAATGATCATATCGCTATACCATTATTATGATGGTGACATGTTTATGCGCGGATTATTATTATTTACATTATTATGTCCTGATTATGTTGTTGGTATTTTTATGTGATGAGATTGTTGTTGGCACCTTGATGCCAAATTGAGATATATGTTGGTGACTCGTCTTGATATCGAGATCACGAGAAAAAATATAAATATTTTTTAAAGAGAAGAAAATATGGGTTGTGTTATCACACGTTTGCTTATAACTGTGTATTTCATACCATGATTATGTTTGAATTATAAAAATATTTTAAATCCCTTATTTTAGAACGATATATTATTATGCATGTTTCCAATCATCAGCTTTACTTGACGTTGTAAATATAAACATTTTAGGTAACCAGTGAGAAAGCTTATCGATGGACTCGGTAGCTTCGTGGGATCTAAGATTAAGACCTCTTAGGACATGCATTTTACTTCCGCATTTAATTAAATAATAAATAATCTTGAGTTTGATTATGAGTTGTTGAGACAACATATTGTTGAGATATTATGGGCGATTTGTCCCACATTTATTATTATGGACTTTAATTGATTAAATTCCTTGCATATGGTATCTTTTAGCATATTGTTAGCTAATTGTATATTTAGGCTTTCTTAGTTCATTGGGTCAATGTCCAATTTCCATGGTCGGTCACCTTTCTCAAATTAGGGTGTGACAAGAGTAGTATCAGAGCATAAGTTTATAGTATCATCTCAAAGATGTATCACGTCATTAGTAGAGGTTCAGATCCCTAGAGTTCTATGTTATGAGTTTTTATAGTAGTGGATTAAACATTATCTTATAGATATTATTATTCTACATTGATCTTCAGTAAGATGGCTCGTCCAAGACGTGACGTGAGTTCTAGATATGCATCTACGGAAGACGCACAAAGGGAGCATACTCATGGCACTACTCCAGTAGCCCCAGAAGTTACAGAAACTCCAGTGGCTCCAGCAGCCCCAACTACTCCGATAGCACCAGATGTTTCAGAAGCACCAGCTGCCCTAGTTGCTGAGGGAGCTCTTCAAGCTCTCCAAGCCCTGGTGAGCATGATTTCTGGGCAACAATCTCAGTCGAGGGTAGTTAGCGCTGACAGATCTATTGTAAAACCCAGTAAAATTTAAAATTTTTAAAATTAATTACTAATTCGATAATTTAATTAATTGATTAACAAATAAAACAAAAATATAATTTACTAAATCAATAAGAAGATTCTAGGAATCTTTATAAGCTTTTGGAAAGTATGAGAGACACTTCCCTATCACAAAGAAGGTGGGTAAAGTCTCCTACCAAGTGCAGTTACCTCCAAAGCTGAAGATTCATCTAGTCTTCCATGTAAGCTACTTAAAGCCTTACCATGCAGATTTGGAAAGTCCTAGTATAAGAGAATCATCAAGGGCCCCTACAATAGTAGTGACTTCCTATGACAAGGAGGCGGAGTACCTCATGACCGATCGAACAATTCGAAGACGGGGAGTTCCTCATTGCAAAGAGTACTTTGTTAAATGGAAAGGACTACCAGAAGGCGAGGCTAGCTGGGAGCTGGCAGAAGCTTTGTGGCATTTCCAAAAGCTTATACAAAGATTTCAAGAGGAAGATGCGACGAGGACGTCACGGATTAGGTGAGGGAGAGTGTCACAACCTGCGAAATTCTCTAGAATTTTCTAGAGGAGGTAATGGTCTAGAGAATCCTAGAAGGATATAGAAGATCTTGGAAGGATCAAGAGAATCCTAGAAACTTATAGAATTGTTTAGCACATGTACATATTCTAGATCATTCCAAAAGAATATTCTACAATATGATTCTAGATCATTCATGAGATAAACTTCTAGAGAATGTTCTAAAACTTTCCTAGAGGCCTGTATAAAGAGGTGGCCTCATTTGGCAAAACCATCTAAGAAGAGTTGTAAGAATCTCTCTCTAAAGCCAATATACTCTCTATTCTCCCAAACTGTCAAGTGTCTTGCTTTCTCTCATACTCTTGTGACTTTTTTTGAGATTTAGGTTTACTTAGCATCACAGAATTCAGTTGTGAGTGTCTAAATGCCACACGGATAGCTCACTAAAGTATAAGTCCGTGATAACATGATAAGATGTTGCGACTAAGGGTAAAACCATTTATTTTAAATTAATTACTGAGACAGTCAGGTGTAAAATACATTAACTCTATATAATTATTGAAATGACCATTTCTTTTGCAGCTGCGTGTTAGAAGTTGGGATCATTTGCTCAATCTTGAAGTACCCTGGTAGGCTTTGGGGCCAGGAGGCTTTTTTGTGTCAAGTACATAGCTGGGGGCCATAAATTTTGCTAGGCCTTTTTTAGGATAAGTACATATTTTGGGGCTTTGTACATGGATGGGTCATTTTGGAGCCATCTAGGATTTTTTGTGCAGATGGACACACGGATTTGGGGATTTGTTGAAGTACATATAGGGCCATTTGTTCAAGTACATACAAGGGCTTAGGGGGCTTTGTATATGGTTGGTACAGAATTGCCCATCTGGAATTTTTGTAGGCACCCGGCAAAATTGGGACACTTTTTGGAGATGGTTGGCATACATAGAAGCCATTTCCTGGACAACACGGATGGACAGTTTGGAGCAACTGATTGACTTGGGGCCATCTGAATTTCGTTAGGTCTATTTGTTGGGTGTGCTTCTACTGTTTGTAGTTAAAAAACATTTTGTTGTATCAGCAAATAGGTGGATGCTGGTGGCAATGTCTTTTATTTGGTGATAATTTTTTGCATAGCTGACAAATGGTGGCATAAGCCTGACCACAGTTGGCTTTGTTTTTGTATATGAGAATGTAATCTGAATTTTATGCTTACTGTGCGAGTATAAATTTGCAAGATTGTTGTTTATAATCGGATGAAAGTGAACCAGATCCGGATCAGCACCTTATATGGGTCTTCGGTTCTGCAAAAGAGAGTGAAGTCACTGCCCGACGAAATGTTCTCCCTGGAATCCTCCTCCGATAATTAAGTTAGCAAGGAAAAGCCAAACTAAAAACTAGTTAACCAGAGAGAGTTCCAGGATATTAATATATGAGGTAGAAAAAATTGCACACACCTATTTGCGTTGTTTGAACCTTCATATTTATAGGCAAGAAATGAGACAAAGAGGACAAGCTATCTCTGTTTTAGGTGACTATGTTTTAGTTGTCCCCTCATCCCCGATCAAGCCTTGTCAAGGTAAGAGCAAGCTACATTTGCTTGTTCTTGCCATCCCTTAAGGACTTGAACTGCTGAGGAAATAGCTTGACAAGCACCATGTCCCCAACTTGATATTCCACAGGCCGCCTTTTCTTATCACCCCATTTTTTCATCTTTTTGGAAGCCTTGTCAAGGTAAGAGCAAGCTACATTTGCTTGTTCTTGCCATCCCTTAGCAAGTTTAAAAGCTGCAGGGCTTCTCCCCGTGTAGTCTGTCATCACCGTGTGAGGGGTAAGTGGTTGTTTCCCTGTAGCTAACTCAAATGGGCTGTGATTTGTTGCCTCACTTCTCTGTAAATTATAAGAGAATTGCGCCACGTCAAGTAACTTAGCCCAGTCCCTTTAATTGGCACTAACAAAGTGCCTCAAATATAACTCTAGCATGACATTCACCCGTTCTGTTTGGCCGTCCATCTGTGGGTGAAAGCTAGTAAAGAAGTGCAAATCTGACCCCAACATCTTGAATAGCTCAGTCCAGAGCCGTCCTTTGAATCGTGGGTCGCGATCGCTGATGATGGAACGTGGTACTCCCCAGTACTTTACCACATTCTTCATAAACAAATGAGCTGCTTCTTCGTCCGTACAATCTGTGGGAGCTACTATGAACGTTGCATACTTGGAAAATCTATCGATAACCACCATGGTAGAGCCACACCCTTCTGACTTAGGCAATGCTGAGATGAAGTCCATAGTGACACTTTTCCATGGTCCCTCGGCTATAGGAAGTGGTTCCAACAATCCTCCAGGTGCCTGCTGTTCCACTTTATCTTGTTGACAT
>JAUTBS010097276.1:0-12922 GCA_032361285.1 Aequorea victoria | reverse complement strand
GCAACAACAAATCAATGTTGTTATAATCAAAACCAAAAACAAAGGCATGATTGAAAAAGGCTTTTAGGCCAACAATAGTGACATTTATGTGTCAATCCAATGGTTGTCATTTCTCCTTCTTCAATCAATGGTTAAGATGTATTTTTACTTTTTGTCTAATTTTATCCCTTTTTAAATCTATTTTTTACTCTTTCAAACTTATTTCTTTTATCTTTAATTTAGTTTTATTTTAAAACTTAATTTATAATTAAACCCTTTTACGTATAATTAGATTTTATTTAACTAATTAGGTTTTTATTTAAAAGTTTATTTAGAATTGAGATATAATTAATTTAATGGTTAATATTGTATTTATACTTTGACTATAGAATGCAAGCAAAAATGGGTTCCAGTAGTCTTAGCGGACAACAATTCGACACTGAACATATGCCTACTATGAAATGTCCTATGCCTGGGACTAACACATCAAAATTTTGCACCATCCACACAAGGGGTCCAGGCCTTCGACAATACACGAAGAAATGTAATAGGGATTGCAATGATGACAGTCGCAATAGGACCGCTGAAAACAGAGATAGAATTCCACGTGCTAGACGTACCTGCCTCATTTAACCTCATATTAGGGGGACCTTTGTTGCATGATTTAAGGATAGTCCCCTCGACCCTACATCAAAAAATCAAGATAGTTCAAAAGGATGCAGTGCTGGTAATCTACGAAGATACAACTAAATGACAGAATAGTGACTCCACCCGTTGTTTGAGGTACAACCAGAGCAGGCAGAATTGTAGTTGATAGAATTTGACTTTGAAGGAGCTAACACCATGACCATAGAACCAAACCCTGGCAAACTCCTACCTATACCCTTGGAAGATTGCATGAACCCCTGGGTAGCCACAATGATGAGCCACGTGGGGTTCTTTCCTGGAATGGGACTAGAAAAGAGGCCCCAATGAGTACCGAAGCTAGTGGAGATACCTACGTAGCGAAGCACATTTAGGCTAGGGTATAAGCCTACAAGGGAAGAGATCTACCAATAGAAACGAGCAACAATCAAAGCAGCATGGTCTAAGAAACAAGGAAGGAAGATAGCAACAAAGCCAGTCAGTGGCCCCAAAAGTCTGAATGGGTATTTAGTGACTGAAGGAGAAGAATTTCTCTTTTGTGGATTCCCGGAGCCTTGGGTTGACCAGATCACCAAACAGGAACACCCAGGGTTTGAGATTTTCTTCAGCCATTGCCTGGAAGATGAACTAGAAAAAGAGAGGATTGTCAGCCATTCAGCCATTGCCAGTGCGATGGACAATATGTCAATGAATTTTATCTTTGACGAGATTGGACAAGGGAATTTAGATCAATCAATGGTTACCGTAATAATGATCAATAACAAAAACACCTCCCTCAATTACTCCACACTAATCACAATCCACCGAAAAACTCAACAACTAGAAAATTGAACATCCCAACATACCCGGAAAGGCCTTCAAAATAAAGTTGAAGAAGAGAGAGTTCGAGGATAAGAAGAAAGCTGAAGAAAGAAGCGAGCCCAAAGAAGACAAAATCGAGGGCGGAGACGAAGTGAAGATTGAAGAGAAGAAGACCATTTCTGCCACTTTTGGAAATTCTAGTTTTAATTTTTCTATCAAGAACAATCCATTTACTCTTTCTAGTCTGTAGTTTTGAATGTTTTTATTGGTAATAAAATGGACGAGAATTTTGCTTACTTCGATGTGCCCGACGTGGAATGCATGGATCTTGAAAATGAATATGAATATGATAATGAATTACTTAAAGAAATAAAATACATGCTAATAAGAGAAGAAGAGGGTTGTGCCCGACCTATTATAAAAGAAACTTTAACAATAAATTTGGATACAAAAGAGAAACCTCAAAAGGTCTAAATTGGTTCCACGCTGTCTTCAAAGAATAGCAAAAAATTAACTATTTTACTTAAAAAATATAAAGATGTTTTTGCGTGGTCCTATGAAGAAATGCCTGGAATTGATCTAGACATTATCTAACACTGGATCCCTCTCTACCCCGATGTAGAACTTGTAAAACAAAAGCTGAGAAGAGTAAGGCCTGTTTGGCTCCTAAAAATCAAAGAGGAAATGACTAAACAATTAGACGTGGGGTTCTTAATGGTAACCAAGTACCCTCAATGGGTGGAAAATGTCATACTAGTACCTAAGAAAGATGGAAAAATCTGAGTCTGTGTCGATTTTAGGGATCTCAATAAAGCCAGTCCCAAAGACGACTTTCCCTTACCTCACATAGACAACCTAGTAGTTAATACAACCAGTCACGCTCTCCTGTCATTTATTGATGGATTCTCAGGCTATAATCAGGTACTAATGGCACTAGAAGAAAGAGAAAAGACAACCTTCATCACCCAATAGGAAACTTTCTGCAATCGCGTCATGTCATTCTGCTTGAAAAATGTAAGGGCAACGTACCAACGAGCGGCTATCGCTCTGTTACATGACATGATTCATACAAAGGTCGAGGTTTACATAGATGATATGATCATAAAATCCAAGCAGAGAGAGCAACATATCAAAATCCTGTAAAAACTCTTCGAGTGAATCAAAAAGTACAAAATGCGACTTAACCCCTAAAAATGAACGTTTGGGGTTACAGCGGTAAACTGCTAGGATTCATGATAACTTAACGAGGCATCGAAGTACACCAAACTAAGATAAAGGCCAACTTAGAGATTAAGCCTCCAAAGACAATGAAACAAGTGAAGAGCTTCCTAGGAAAGATTAAGTACATCAGCAGGCTCATTGCTAAGCTAACTAAAACATGCGAATCAATGTTCAAGCTACTCAGAAAGGAGTCAAGGTTCAAATGGGACGACAAGTGTCAAGAAGGATTTATGGAAATCAAAAGATACCTACAAAGTCCACCTGTGCTAGAACCTCCAGTACACCAAAAAACCACTCATTCTATACCTACTAGTGGTGAAAACTGTAATGAGATCCATGTTGGCGCAAGAGGACAACGAAGGCATAGAAAAGGCAATCTACTATCTCAGCAAGAAGATGACATTCTACGAGCTAAAGTACACTCCATTAGAGAAAACATGTGGGACACTTATTTGGACCACTAGGAGATTACGATATTACTTGCTAATTTTCTCAATAAAACAAGTCTCCCGGATGGACCCGATAAAATACTTGTTCGAGAAACTAGCACTGATAGGAAGGAAGGCCCATTGGTTATTACTATTAGCTAAGTTCGACATTATCTTTGTGACCAGGAAATCAATGAAGGGCAAAGTAATAGAATAATTCTTGATCGACAATCCCAACGAAGGGCAAGAAAGAAAAGAATTCAGGTTCCTTGATGAGGGGCTAATGGAGGCCGTAGACGAAACGTGGAGGATGTACTTTGACGGACCTTCAAATCAGAATGGGTTTGGTGTAGGGATCCTATTGATAGACCCCGATCGAGACCACATCCCTATGTTCTTTAAACTTAATTTTGGGGTGACTAATAATGAAGAAGAATACAAAGCGTGCATCACCGGTATGACAGTAGCATTGAAATTTAATATTTTGAATCTCGAGGTAATCAAAGATTCGACATTAGTCATAGCCTAGTAAAATAAGGAGTGGAAAGTTAATGAACAAAGACTCTTACCATACCATGAAAATTTGGACTCACTTATTGTCAAATTTTAGTCCATTTCTTTTGTCCATGTACCAAGGGATCATAATAGGATTGCTGACACATTATCCACTATGGCCTCCATGATCCAGATATCGCCAAAAGTAACAACGATACCGTTAATGATCCAACAGAGAGATTTTCCAATCCATGAAATCAACAGTACGACGGAAGAAGACTAAGAAGATCTCCCTAATATACCAACATCTAAAACTTCATAGAAGAAGGTAAATACCCAGAGGATACAATCACCAAAGACAATAAGGCAATCAGATGCCTAGCCTCTCAGTTTGTCATCTGTGGTGAAAAACTATACAAGAGAGCGTACCAGGGAATCCAACTACTTTGCATCAATAAGAAGACAAGGGTAAAACTTGTAAGAGAGGTACATTCAGGAAGCTACAGAACCCATATTAATGGCCACATGCTAGCTAAAAAGATACTACACTAAGAATACTTTTATACCACTATGGAAACAGACTGCGTGGACTTCGTCCGCCAATGTTACAAATACCAAGTCCATGCCAACTTAATTCATGTACCTCCAAGCCAATTATACAGTCTCACAGTCCCATGATCTTTTTCAATCTAGGGAATTGACATCATAGGAAATATCACACCGAAAGCCTCTAATGGACACGAGTATATCCTGGTAGCAATCGACTATTTCACCAAATGGGTTAAAGCTGCATCTTTTACAATTTTGAAAGCCTCTCGTGTTGCCAAGTTCATCAAGAATAATATAATCTTCCACTATGCAGTACCCAATGAAATGGTTTCTAATAACGGGTCCCATTTTCTAGGGGAAGTTGACAAACTCTTGGAAAAATACAAGATCACCTACACAGGTCTTCCCCGTACCGACCTCAAACTAATGGAGCCGTGAAAGTAAATAAGAATGTAAATAACATCCTGCAAAAGATGATAGAAACTTATAAGGACTGGCTTAAAAAGCTACCATTCGCCCTCTAGGAGTACAAGACCTCTATTCGTACATCTATGGGGGCCACACCTTAGTCACTCATCTATGGGATGAAATCAGTGCTATCTATAGAGGTCAAAATACCCTCACTGAATGCCAAGTATCAGAAGCAAACTGCATGAGAGAAAGATATGATTAGCTAGCATTGGTAGACGAAAGGCGAGTACAAGCCATATAACACACTCAAGGATACCAGAAATGAGTTTCTCAAGCATTTAATAAGAAGGTGAAGACCTGAGATCAGAACAAAGGAGACTTGGTCTTGAAAGAGATGCGCGCACCCATCTTCAACCCGAGATGAAAATCTAAACTAAACTGGACAGGGCCATACGTTATCAAGACCACCATGTTAGGAGGAGCAATGTTCCTTATGGATGTTGGCAAAAACAAGTTCACAGAGCCAACCAACTTGGATCGACTGAAGAAATTCTACCCTTGAGAGAGGCTGATAGGTCAAAATCCCAAAAGGACAGCTTATGAAAAAATTAGGTCACAAAACAAAAAAATGAACAAATAAAAGCTCTCTAGGTTGAAAACTCAAAAGGGAGACTTAGGCAAAAATTAGAGCGACAAAAGGAAAGAAAGAAATACTCGAGAGAACCTTAGCCTGAACTACGTTATGGCCTGATTCTCTCACCCGGGATACATAGGCGGCCCTAACTTAAAGAGGCTCAACCACTCTTTAATTAGTCGACAAAATGAAAATGCAAATGCCCTCAACACTGGGGGCATTGATTGGTGACGTTGAATTCTCACTTCAACACTAGGGGAATTTAAATGAAAAGGTTGTACATCCTTACCCATGCTAGGGGCACTTTTGGTCATATTTACAGAACAGAAGGGCATGTGAGTTTAACGGCAGAAGATATCCCTGGACTTTTCCAAAAGTGTCGACATAGTAAAATGCACCATATTTGTATATCTGATGATTAAACTGCACAATCAATTGCAAACAAATGAGGATACACAACAATCAAAGAGGACCAAAAGAAGTGACTTTTCTTTATTCTTTAATTTGTTATTAAAGCATCTAACATAATAATAAGGCACAACTCCCTTTACAAAGAAAATGAGAAGAAAAGAAGAGAAAAAAAGAGGAAACAAGCATTCCCCAAAGGGCACAAAGAAGTAAAAAATATTCAAGTTCACTTTCGTTTCTTGCTTCCTTTTTCTGTCCCCGTCTGTCGGCGTTGAATATCTTTCAGTAGCCACTGCTCGTATTCTGGAGATAATATGGTTTCCGGATAAGCTATAGGGCCCACACGGCTCCTCCTCTCCCAGAACCTGTGATAATTTACTAAGAATTTAGTGTCAACCTTCGGCATGAGAATCTATTCTTTGATGTCCATCAGCTCATTTTGAGCCACACCAAACTGGCGAAGATGCGAGCAAGAAAGTACATGGTAGACTTATGGAGGCCAACCAAGCAAACAGTCCGCTCCCCTAAAAGGCATGAACATTTAGAAGGAACATCCACCAAGGAACCCTCTAATGGATTTTACCGCAAGTATGGGCATTCAACCATTCCTGCCAATCATCCGTTGAGGAACATCGATGCCTAAATGATGTATGCAGATAGAAAGATGATTTGTGTCGAGGCAATTTCAAAATGCTCAACAACTTGACACTATCCATCAGCCACATCTGCAAATGACGCACCACCTCATCAAAAATTCCACAAAACAAACAAAATGTGTTTTTACAAATAAAATAAAAATAAAATAAAAAACACATGTGTACCTATAAATTGATCGAGCTCCCTTGAAAGGTGATGAGTAAACCAGACTGAATCTCATCTAAACCGATGAACATTTCAGCCAAAATCATCAGCATAGAATTTTCCAATTGGGCTATCTGCGCCATCACATCCACAATACGAACGTCAAGCTTCACATTCAAAGAAATAAGCAAAAACTCCGACAGCAAACACATACACAACGCATGTCTCTGACACTTCTGAAATGAAAGATCTCCCAAATCTCTTGATAGATGAAAATGATCAAGCATCTTTCGGACGAATAAGACATCGCCAGAATAAAAACACTTTGATTCCCGAGCCTTAAAGCCACAAAAATCAGTCAGAGTTGTCACATAGTTGAGACGTGGAGTAGGAAACATAGGAAAATCATGAAGATGCATACCAAGGATGGCTTGGAATTCCTCAATCGTCGGACATAACTCTTGACAACCAAAACGAAAAACTCGAACCACTGAATCCCATAACTTTGTTGTTGCCAAAAGAAAATCATTCTGAAGTTGAACGACCTGTAACGTGAAAAAAGCATTCAAACCAAAGAGCTAAAAATTCACCCTTTTAACCCCAACAAGATCATCCATCCATCGATCCAAGTCACGAGAAAAAGATACGTCCATGGCTTTGCAAAATCAGATTCAACAAAAAGAAAAACAAAGAATACGAAGGCTTTGGAAGTAAAGGAAATTCGTACCCCTATATATAGACAAGAATTCTAGAGTTGAGCTAGAAAAAGAGTTCAATTCAGAGTCAAATTACCAAAATTTGGTGGCCCAGCAGCATAAAGGTCGGACCGGCATAAAACCCCCCCGTTAGAAGCCCCACTGTGAGTTGGAACGACCTTCCCTAAAAAAAAAAATCTCGAAAAACATGAATTTGTTCAGAAATAAAAAAAAAGAAAAAGAAAACAAACAATTCAATTGAACTCAAACTCCTCCAACACAATCCAACTAAAACTCAAATAACTCAATAAAACTCAAACACGTCAAACCTAAACATAATCCAGTTCAAACTCAAACAATTAAATCAAACTCAAACGCGACGAGTCCAAATTCACCTCAGATCCTAACCCATTTATCAAAATCAAATTTCAACACAAAAATCGGTCTCACATTTAACGCCATTCATCCAATTAAACGCAAACAGAAAATTTGAACACATTCACTAAATCTAAAATTTAAACAGTCATCATTCGTCCCACGTTTTCCATCCAAACACAAATAATATAAAAAAAAACATACAATCATCAAAATTCTTATCCAAAATCGTCAAAAACAAAAATCTCAATTGATCATCGTTACAAACCCAAATCAAACAGGAAAGATCTAAAAGAGAATTCAATCACTTGCGGGTCCTCTTAGGTCTTGCTCAACGGCTCGAGTAGGCTACAATGGGTTGCACCTCAGGAATAAAATCATTATATGAGTCATTTGAGGTGGCTAGTTCCAAGCTCGGCTCATGCATAAGATGGGAAATGTCAAAGGAACGATGGCTATTGGAAGCCCATTGCCTGACCATGGGAGCAACAACCCTCACAGTAGTGGAACGTCTCATAGAGACCTAATCAGAATAGTAACAAGTCAAGATCAGAACCAAGGCAAGAATGAGCAAGAAAGGTCAAAAGAATCTACAAATGCTCACCTCATCTATGGAGCTCCAATAAGAGGCATTCCGAGAAAATTCATACATTCGAAAGAAACTACACAATTAGTGGAAGGAATGAAGAACCTGATCCATAAAGGACCAGGGTACCTACAGATAAATTGGAATCAAATGAGGAATAATGCAGTAATAAGAAGAACTTCGACGACAAATACCTCATTCATAGATTCAGGCATCCCACAATTAGTCTTAGGAATCAGAGGATAATGCCTCTCAACCATGTTTCCGAACTCATCCGGGAGATCGATGGACCATGGCACCGTCAAAAGCCTGGAAGAACGACCCAAAGTGGACCTCCTAGTCGGAGGAGCTACCCTGAAAAAAGGTGTGGCACTACCGGCCTGAAACTTAGGAGCTCCATGATCAAATGGTGGGACCAGACGGTTCCTCACAAACTGCCCATAAGACCCACGACCCAGGAGATGATCTTCCTCGTATCCTGCCATGGCCGCGTCCAAGTCATCACCCTCTATGGTAAAAGGATTTCTCATGGAGGCAGGATGAGGGAGCAAAATTCTAAAAATTGAAGTACCGAGAGACTGAAGAGACGCCCTCTCACCCAAGTACCACTCCTTGTAAAAAGGGCCCTTCAGCAGGATCCTACTCATAGCAACCTCCGAAGAAGTGACGGTCACACCTGAAAAATCATTCAGATCCCAAGAGACCCAATTTACCTAACGCACAACATATGAGAAAAATTGGCAAAAGTATTTCACAAGAAAACAAAGGACAAACTGTAAGTGACCGATAACCTGATTTGAAGTCAGAGAACTCAGCATGCCACGTGTGATTCCCTATACTTTCGATAAGTGCTAAGCAAGCACTAAGCGTCATGAAATGATGATTATCATTCAAAATCCTAAAAACAAAACCCTAAATACCAAGGAAAGAATATGATAAGAGGATTAAAGTGGGCCAAAAGAATATGCCAAGTTGGAAAGGCTTGAAAGAAATAATAGCAAGTATTGACAGAATGAAAGAACATAGGCTCAAGAATTGAGTTCTTGAAATTGGGTTCAAGTAAAGCCCAAAAGGAAAATTAAATTCAAGTGTTGGGCCAAGAATTAGAGAAGACCCATATAGAATCATGAAAGCCCAAACTCAAGTTCAGAAATTTCAAAGGCCCAAAAATTAAAGGGTTAAGAAAAGGTTCAAGAATAAAATCTTAGAAATTAGTTTATTAGGGTCTAAGAATTAATTAAGGCTCAAAAGGGAATTAATTTGGGACATTGGCTCAAAAAATTATATAAGCCCAAATTAATATAATTAAGCCCAATCTTTATTATTTACGCCCAATTATTTAAGTTACAAGCCCAAAATAAAAATTTGCCCAAAACATAAAACTTGGGCCCAAAGTATTTAATTAGAGAATTAGAAAATAAAATAAAATAAAATATATATATATACATATATTTATAATTTCAGTGGTTGAGAGTATGGGAGGATGGAAGTGTGATGTGATGGGTTGCCTTCTATTTTTAGAATTTAAAGAGAAAAAAAAGAGGAAATTTATGAAAAGGACATGAGAAGCTATTATGTTTGTCTTTGTCTTGTATTAATTTGCCAGACAAGGTATAAGCCTACTTGGCCTCCAAGAATGGCTTGACAGGCCAACCAAATCAAGTTGACCAAGCCAACCAAACGAAGCCATTGGACAACTATTCAATAAAGATGAAACAAGATAGTTAGAATGAAACTAATTAATGGAGGATATTTTGGTCATTTAACACCCAAGCCTCCTTTTATAAATAGAAGACTTGAATTATGGGATTAGTCTTAGTGTCTCATCTCTCTCTATAAATTTGGTATGGAAAAGAAGAACAAGAAGAAGAGGAAGAAAGAAGAGGAAGAAGAAAGAAGAAAAGGAAGAAAGAAATGAAAGAGGGATGGAAGGACCATTGACTCAACCATCAGAAAACAAGTAAGTAATGTTCTAAATTCACTCATCTTCAAAGTGTTCTTCAAACCCTAGAAGAGGTTTGAAGAGAGACTGCAAAGACCCTAATTTTCATAAAACCTAATTTAGGCGTAAATTCACCCTAGATTGTTCACAAGAAGTTAAAACCCTAGAATTAAAACTCCATAAACCCTAATGATGCCAGGTCAATAAAATTATGAATTAAACCTAATAGAATTATGAATTAAATATTAGAATAAAGTTTAGTCTTCTAGATCACAACCCAAAGATGAAATTTTAGGCTAAAGCCCAACATGAAATTTTAAGCCCAAAGTCTCATAAATTAAATTAATGGGTTGAAATTAAATTCTAAAGCTCAAGTAATTAATCCAAGACCCAATCAAGAAAAGAAGTCTTAGAATTTCAAAAAAGGCCCAAATTTTAATCCAAAATCAAAATGGGGCCCACAAAAGTTCCTAATTAGAAAAATGAGAAAAAAACCCAATTATGACCTCATGCCAAACAGCCCTTGGCCGGATACCTCTTCATATTTCATGAGGGTGGGATGATGTGACACATTGATGTGATTTAATTAGGAAAAACAAAAAAGGAAATGAAGGAGAAATGTTGCGATGTGATTGTTGCCACTTTTGGAAGCAACCTAAGTCTTCCACTCCAACTCTTTTTTTCTCTTAAATAATTAATTGTAGGAGATATTTATACACATAAATATATCTCATGAGAAAAAAAATAGATGAAATAACTAAATTAGGGAAGAAAATTAGTCAAAGAAAGAATAGTAACTTGAGAGAGCTTTTGGAAGACTTTTTTGCTAGAATCCCAATTATCATCATTATTGATTTGATCTCACACTTAAATCAAACCACTTCCCCATGTCATCAAGTCCTCTTTTGGAAGACTTTGTTTCCAAAGAAGTCATCAAGATGAGGGGACCTTTGATGGACTAATTAAGAAAATAAAATAAAACTAAAATTATGGAAATACCTCTCTCCTCCTAGCCTATAAATAGAACAATTCTCCCACTCTTTTACAACATTTCTCTATCCTGTCCCCTCTCTCTAGAATTTTGGTCACCAAGAAGGAGAACAGGAAGAGAAGAAAAATAAGAAGAAAGAACAAGATGAAGAAGGAGAAACAAGAAGAAGAAAGGAAAAAGAAAAAGAACTAAAGCTAAGTCCTAACTTCTATTGATCAAGACCAACCATGTAAGAAACTTTTTTAAATCTCATTTTCTCTCCTAATATCATCTTTTTACCTCTAACCACATAGACAATAATGGACAAGAATGAAAATGGACCGTGGAAACAAGAAAATGATGTATGGAACCTTATTTTAGGAAAACTTTGTAAAGACTAAAGACTAAGAAGGAAAAACGTAAGAAATGTTAGGAAGCTTATTATGAACATTTTATTTTGTTATGATATGTTTGGATATGCTTAGATATGTTAAAATAGGAGAAATTATTGATGAGATGTTGTTGTGTTAAAAACATCTAACCAGTGTTGTTTTTAAGTTCCTCCAAGAACTTTCGTAGGAACCAAACCTTCTCCAAATTAAAATCTGTTTCAACTAAAGCCTCCTTAGGATGTCTTGAGTGTGTGATTTTTGGATAGACCCCAAAATGTAGTTTTGAACCCCTATGCCATTTTTTAAGTTTATGTGACAGTGAGGCACAAACAAATCCAACTTTGAACCCTTGTACATTATTGTAGAAATATACCCTTGAGATGAGCCACCTATCCATAGAAAGGTCTATAGTTCTAGTTTTATCCCCAATTTAAAGAACTCACTTTGAACTTATGTATTTTGAGATATCTTATTTTTTTCAACCAGACTCCTTTTTTGACAGATTCTGTGGTGTGAGTTTTTAGGCTACTTTCTGTTCACAACCAGTTCTCGATTCCTTCATTCCAAGTCTAGATAACATCTTCATCTAGCCCTCGGTATATTTTTAGAAGTTTCCAGTAATGTTTAGTATTTTTAGAAGTATATTTAAAGCTATGTGGCACATTCTGAGATTCTGTATTTGTTGGCAAAAGTTATGTTTAAGCCCTTACATACTCTTGTGGCATGTTTGTCTCCTTTTAATATCATCCATGGGTATGAATGAGATTTATGACTATGTTAAAAGTTGTATGATCTTAAACTTGTGTTGTAACATCTTTCATGCATGGTCTGTGTCTTGGGTGGGGGTATTCACCTTGTGTCTAGCTTGGCTAGGTTTAGCTTTTGATAAAAGGTTGTTGTGTTGAACAAGTTCACATGTTTTGTGACTTGGGTATGATCTTGTGATGGAGTGGGTGGTTTCCCTTCCATATTGTAATATTGCGATGGAGTGGGTGGTTTCCCTTCCATGTTGTAATCTTGTGATGGGTACAGTTATTGCTATGGTACACATGGTCGGACTTATGAATTTAACAACAGACTCGTCAGGACTTGCGAGGGAGGAGGTTCCGAGGCAAGGTCGATAATGAACTAAGTTTGGATTCTTAGCCTGGATGTACCCCACTGTCCTTGGGGCATTGGTTCATGGTGTGACAAGGAGGGTCTTAAGATCGGTTCAAGCCGGGGGCTCGCATGAACCGATAGGTATTTAACCCACTATGAGTCATGGTGACAACCAATGGGGGACCGAATCGTGGCTCTCTAGGTGTTATTTTCAAAATTCATAGGATGTGTGGTTGAGTGTGTGATCCTTTTGGTGTAAAAAAATCATTGTCAGGAATCAATGTTTAATCATTGTGCATATCATACTTTATTATATGTTGTCGTTATGTATTATGTGTTAGAAATGTTAGGTTTGAGGATTTCTTTCTGGGCTTTACAGCTCATGACTATTCGTGCCAGGATTTGAAGAAGTGACGATGGCCGAAGATCACACCGAAGAATACATAGAGTCGTGGCTCACTTGATCATGCGGCATCTGTGCTGGAAGAA